>NMUG010007564.1:0-12019 GCA_002855965.1 Monotropa hypopitys
ACTCTTCTTTAAATTCATCTTCCATTGACATATCTTTCATATTTTATGATATTCAACCATTTTAACATGCATTTTAACCATAATGCAAATAAACACAACTTTATTTAAACAAAAATACATCAATGAATAACATTTCTACAATTTAGTAATTAAAGCATGCATAATCCACTCACCGAAACCTTTTATGGAAATGATCCTTCACTGATTTTGATGTCCTTTATTCTTTTCTAAATTTCCACCTGTCAATATAACAAATTTATTAATATATATCAGATAAATATCTTCTACCAATCATTCCTTATCATTATATTTTTAAAAATTCCAAATTTTACAATTTCTTTAAACTTTACATCTTGCCCAAAACCTCAGATACCGTTATCTTGCAAATCCCAGATACCGGTATCTTAGCCAAAGCTTCAGATACCGCTGCTGAGATATTGCATCAGATACCGCAACCCCTAGATACCGATATCTAGGATGTCCCAGATACCGATATCTAAGACTTTTTAAGATATCGATTTCTTGCCTTAACAACTACGGTTTCTTGCCTCCTTCCTCAGATACCAATATCTTGGCTAACTCAGATATCGATATCTGAGGTTTTTGACAGAATACGAAGAACAGCTCTGCAACATTTTTGGGTTCTTCCTCTAATCTGATTTTAATCGATTTTGACTATCAATTCTTGACCATTTTCAACCAAATTTGAAACATATGTTCTATCAATGATTTACAACAACACTGTGTTTTTAGATTTGTAAGATCTTACCCCAATTAAATGATACAAAAATCAGAAGATTTTGCCGATACTTGGGTTTTCTCCCTAAATTGTTTCTGATCAATTTAACCAATCAATCCTTATCCGATTTCTACCAAATTTTGAGCATAGCTTCTACACATGATCTTCTATGATTCTGTATTTTTATAATTTCAAGATCTTACATCAATCGGATATAATTAAATAGAGAAGATTTACCGAAATTGAATCCCTCTTCTTCAGACCACTATTCACTATCTTCTTCACATTCTCTACAACTCCAAGCACAATATCTCTCTCCCTCTCTCCCGAACTCACTGCTTACACCTTACTCTCTTTTTTGGACACAATTTCTTATTCACACAATTGTTCTTATGGTTTGATTACTCCCGATAATTTTCATACATGTTATACTTATATTGAATACTAATACATCATAATTCATTTACATCTGTGTACTCCAGAACTCAACACCTACTCTCATGAATTCATTCTCCACGACACCTCACTATAACTCACAACAATTCAATGACACTTAGCAAAACATTGAACAGCTCCACCATGCAAATAACTTCTCCTTCTCACGCGAGGCATATACATACAAATCTGTTTTGAATTCCATTGCCACCTTTCTCATAAATCGACAACTCACTGCCCAACTTCTATTTTTCTTCTAAAATTACAAAATTCATCTTTAGCTTCTAATCCTTACACTAAGACCCCCATAACTTATTAAAACTCCCAATCATCTTTATTTTTAACTTAAATGTCTCAAAATAATCTCACAAAATTTCATAATCATTTTATAAATTCATTAATACTTCCCAACATTATTTTCCAACTCCAATATTATTATTTAGCTGATAAATACTTAATTTAGTATAATATTAACAATTAAACTTGTTTTAATTAATTTAATCGTTAAATTTTCAGGACGGGTGTTACATCTTCAACTTCACTAATCTCAATTTTTATGCCTCAAATTTCACAAATCTTCCATACTAAAGTGTTCTAATCTTCTAGGCGCTACACATACTCAAATATAGGCCTCCTAAAACTATTGAACACCACTTAATCACATAGATTTCCATCTAGATCTAAGAATTTTCTCTAAAAACGAGATTACCCTTAATTACTCGATCTAGAACAATTCTGAGACAAAATAAAGATGTAAAGTAGGTAGATGTATTCTCACTTACGTTAGGAATATGATTGAAGAAGAAAACGTCTTTCGATTCGCTCCCGAAAACCTTCAAATCAAGGAATCTCCTCCTAGCCCCTTCTTCCTTCCTCTCTACCCTCCTTAATCAAAAGTGATTATGCAAATGAGGGATTAGGGTAATCCCCTAACCCTAATCAGATTTTATAGCCTAAAGACCATCTTACCTCTCTTACTAAGCTCTTATTACCCTTGTGTGCCACCCTTTAGACTTTTATATACTTAGGGATTAAATATATATATATACTTAAATTCCTACTAAATTAATTATAATTCCTTTAACAATTGGAATAAATATTATCATTCCCTATACTCTTCCTTTCTATTGTTTATTAAATCAATTAAAATATATTAATACGGGTGTGATGACACAACCACAACCATAGTCATTGATATTAAGCCTAGACCAATCCTAGGCCATGAAATGAGATCTATACACCATGACTACGAAAACAAGAAGTATGATACACACACATACAAGGTATGAGAAAGAGGTTTACCTACTAAGAACACCAAGTCTTGAAAGCCCTAGGTGAGAGCTTCTTGATACCCACACGTTCCAGGCACACCACCACGAAGCCCTTGTCTCCCTCTTCAATATTTGTGAAGAAGAAATCTCCAAAAACTTACTTGATCTCCTTGAAATGTAGAGAGAGGGGAGAGATTTGGAGAGAATAGAGAGAGAAAATGGTAGAGAGAGAGAGAGTGAGATGTGTTCTGAATGAGAGAATATGGTTTTCTCTTCTCTTAGACGTGTATAAAACATAAGCATAATGACCAAAATGCCCTTAATTAAACCTTCTCAGATTTCTACCCGACAGCAGCGAAAGCGGTTACGCAACCCTGGGAAACCGGTTGTGCAACCCTCTGGTCATCTCTTGCCTTGGGATTTCCTCTTGGATACCGGTTTCACATGTATACGGGAAACCGGTTATGCAGAATGGGATATCGGTTTCGCGTGTATGCGAAACCGGTTGCGCAACCTTCAGTTGACCTTCTTCTAAGACTGATGGGAGAATTTTGGACATAACTTCTTTGTACGAACTCCGATTGAGACGATTCAAATTGCGTTGTTTTCAAAATTAAATTATGTACAACTTTCAGGAGGAAAGAATTTTTATTTGGAACACATTCCAAGGATGAAATGGTCTTGCAACGCGATCATGGGCTCACCCGAATACTTCGCTACCATCCGAACTTCATGTCGGAGACTCCTACCACACCCGGACTAACTCGGAATGACTTATTATGATTTCGGATGCCTAAAAACACATTAAAGCTCCAACGATACAACGATTTCAACATCCGGTAAATGGTTAACTTCCAAGAAATGGGAAATAAATTTCCAGAAATTGATCTATAAAATATGACCCGTTATATCTCAAACCCCTTAAAAAAATTTGTCCTCGAAATTTCATAGGGTAGAGGCAAAATAAGATATAACACTAAGAAAGATTATGACCAGGACACAATACAAGGAAAGGATTACAATGAGGATCAAAACAAATTTGGATACTTGACTTGCATTTCATCCTTTCTTTCCATGATTTAACCACAAGACCTTTACAAGAGGGATAGTCTCGCCACACAAAACTTGCTCCGTAGAATCAAGAACACGATTTGGTCGCTCATTATAAGATATGTCAATATGACAAGGATGCGTCGACACACCAACTGCCTACGTACTCATAAGCACTCATAATTTAGTGCATACACATGCTCCACAAGACTCACCCACGCACACGACATAACACACACATCCTAGTGCGATAACCGTATGATATTGGTGATTTATTTTGAGATGCCCCGACCGGTAGCTCTTCTCAAACTAATTCACACACGTCAGACACATATCACATGGTCAAGGGAAGATACTCACACACACCAAAATGTATATGTACTAGCCCAAACAACATGGCTTAACATCATACTCACACCAAATCTAAATACCAATATGCATTCGTACCTAATCTCCCGCGATCAAATAAATACGATAGATGGCACAACAAGGGGAATCCAAATTTCTTACATTACCATAATTCAACAACAATCATTGGATACACCACTCATGCTCCAAGTATGATCGCAAGAAATGGTTAATCAAGAAGAAGGGAAAACTTCCAATAGGGATCACATCAATCGAAGCCAACATCAAGCAAAAAGGGTTTCGTAATGCCACTCATAGAAGTTTGAAACCAAACGGAACATCATAAGGGCTTCACCATGATCCACAACATCACCCGAACGAAATTTAACAAGGAAAACGACAAATTTCAAATAGAGTTCAACAAAGGCAACAAGAACATCGAGTTCATCAGGAAACATAAATCACTACCCAGAGCTGTCGACCAGAGAGTTACTACATCACAAATTCTTCCTTCCATAAGCCTCTGCTACTTAGAATAATTTCTTGCCATATGGCCAACTTCTCTACATGAGAAACAAGGCTTTGATGGTGGCAGTGGCATGGTGCACTGGGCACGAAAATGACCTAGTTGTCGACATTTGTGACACAATGTGAGATTTGGAGACAACTCCCGACTTGAGAGATGAAGAAGAAGAATTTTCGCCCTGACGTTTGCACGAAGATTCAGGTTGGTCTTGGCCTCGCTTCTTACCAAGACTTCCAGAAACAGATGAACTCATACTAGCAAGGTGTTGATGTGGCTCCCGCGTAGGCACCATCTTTGCTTCATCAAGACAGGATTCAATAGCTCTAGCACTCTCCAACAACGTAGCGAAATTCTGAATCCGATGCCCCACAACAAATTGTCGAACCGAACAACGCAAACCCCGTTCAAATCTTCTACACTTGCGACCTTCGGAACTAACCATCTCGGGTGCAAAGCGTGACTGGAATTTGGAAGCATACTGGAAGACAGTCATGACATTCTGAGTTAGTCGCTCGAACTGCGACCTTAGCTTCTCACGATAGAAATCAGGAAAATACTGATCATCAAAGATAACCTCGAACAGTTCCCAAGACATACTCTCTGCAGGAATGACATTCAGCAATCGGTCATTCTGCATCACTGAACTCCACCATTCATTGGCTTCTTTAACAAGCTGATATGCGGCAAGGGACACTCTAATAGGGCTCTCAACAATGCCCAAAGCATCAATGATCTTGCGAATCCCTATGAGCCAATGATTTGCTTCCATAGGATCACCTTCACCATTGAATTGGGGAAGATGCTTGACTACAGAGATTATTTAATAAACTAGATTTTTTTTAGATCTATGCTCTTTGTACTCCTCTCCCTCCTGATTTAATCCAGTAGGCACTGTCTTGAATCGTGAGATTATGCTTGCCATGCCTATCTTCATGAAAGGATGCTTGCTTCCTGTTCCCTTTTCCTTTTCCTTCTTCCTTGTGTAAAGAATTTTGGTGTTACATTACCAGACCTCTTCAGTCTCAAAATGTGATGAGAGCAGTTTCAAATATTACCCTCGAGGCTCAGGCTGTTGTATTGCCTCTTGATATCTTCCGATATGTTCGCATTGCAGCCTTGTGGGTAAACTGCTCCTATGTTTGGAAATGAACTGGGTATTGTTGATATGTGATGTATCTTTCTTATGGCTTGTGCTGAAAACAGACCCCAGCGTTTCTGGAGTGTCTTTCCGGTTTTGTTTGCCACAGGTGCCAATTGTAGATCACATCGCTGAAGGTGGAGTATCAGACTGTGACTTTGGTGCTTTTATTTTTGAGAATGAAGCAATTTTTGCTAAACCCGTCCCTTCAACTCTCTCTTCTGTGCTGTGTCTGGTAGCCTAGATTTTTTCTCAACCTCTCTCTTTGTTGTATGGCAGGGGCAAGGGGGTTATGGTCATCTCTATGCAATTCTCTCCAGCTTGTTTTTTTCTGATGATAGTCACTTGTGATGGCTGGATCTGTTTTTGTTTCCTTCAATTTTGGGGAAATTATGAATGCATGTAATAGTTACACTGGATTTTGATTAACTGGACCTTAAATCTGTTTTAAACTGAATATTATCTTGCAAAGTGAGGTAAGAAGTTATATTCTATTCTTAGCCCGTATTACTTGTGCACGTTTGGATAATATTGAGTATACTGTTTCCTCCTGTACATTTAAGTGAAGATGAAAACTTGTCTCATGTTGCTCCGAGCTTATGGTTTGGTTTGTGTAAACCAAACCAAACCAAACCAATCCGTATTGTCTACCAAATATCAATCAATTGGTGCCAACTACATGAATTTCAATATTCTGCTTTGTCAATTGATCTTTCACCGCACCAGGGGCGACGATGCAGCGCGCCTTGACCATTTTCGAAACACCGGAGGCAGGCGCAACACGTCGTCACATTGTGCCGTACATGCATATTGATATTCGACCTGGTTTTTACGTGTTGGTTGTTAGCTACCTAACACAACCTCCTCCTTTCTCTAGGTTTGGGACTGGCTGTGTAGAATATAAGACCCTAAGCATGACAAAAGTGGAGTTTTGGGGGGAGTTTGTATTCCAAATCTAAATCCCATGCAGTATAAAAGTTTAGTAGTGCAAAATGCACCATTATATTGCAGAATATTAGTATTCAGCAACTCTAGCACAACAGAACTCTGAAATTTATCTCACAAAGTTCTTTTCGAGGGTAGTGTTACCCTTTCAAATACCATGAATTATCAGTGAACATAACTAAAACTCTCATCTAATTGACCATCTTAGTATATATATTCATAAAACACTCAGTTCCAAGCGATTGCAGTGATGATTGGAAAAGGTTCATTGTTTTTCCAATAATCTTTCCAGGTCTGCTGGCAAGAAACTCTTCGAGGCTACGTCGCGGCATTGTTAACAACTGAAAGGGTTCTTATTCTTTCAGCAGATTTGGATATACTGGCTAGCAGTTCTACAAAATTCGACAAAGGACTTCCTTCAATATCCTCAGACGGAAAACTTATTGCATTATGATTTTGTTTTTAACTGTTGCAATTAATGTTTTCTTAAACTTGTTGGACTCTTAACTTATAGTTACTTGAGATCTCTTCTCTGGGTTGGACCTGCACTTCTGTTTTCCACTAGCACTGCTATCAGCATGCTTGGGTGGGATGGAATAGTGAGGACAATTCTTTCCATTAGTATGCCCACTGCAGGTATATTACATTGTTCCAAAGCCTTCAATGTTCCCATTCCAGCCTGTTGTCTCTTCTCATTTGACATATCTCAACAATTTCATTTCTGTACGATACCTCTGAGCCATCAACATGGACTCCCATGCAGTGCTGGTTGGTGCTTTGAATGATCGATTATTGCTTGCAAACCCTACAGTGATCAATCCCAGACAAAAGAAGGGGGTTGAGATAAAGAGTTGTTTTATTGGGCTTCTTGAACCTCTTCTTATTGGATTTTCCACAATGCAGCAAAGTTTTGAGCAGAAGCTAGACATGTCTGAAATATTGTACCAAATAACATCAAGGTTTTCTTTCCTGTGATCCTTTTTAGTGTATGTCTGTATATTTAACTTGGTGTGCGTTTAATATTGTGATATCTGATATCCCAATTTTAAAATCCAAATGAAGGTTTGACAGCTTGAGAATTACTCCAAGATCTCTTGATATTCTTGCTAGTGGTTCTCCAATTTGTGGAGATCTTGCTGTATCATTATCCCAAGCAGGTCCACAGTTTACCCAGGTGATCCATGGACCATTAATTATACTTTGAATTTCATCAATCATTATGCTACTTTCCTTTAGTTTGTTTTGGCCAAATTTAGGTTTTGCGCGGAATCTATGCAATCAAAGCTCTTCGGATTTCCACTGCCTTGTCAGTTTTAAAGGATGAGTTTTTGCGTTCTAGAGATTATCCACAATGCCCATCAACATCTCATTTGTTTCACCGATTTCGCCAGTTGGGATATGCATGTATCAAGTAAGTAGCAAACATTGCAGCATACAGTTATCTTTGTTGCTTCTTCTTCTCCTCCTCCTCCTCCTTCTCCTCCTTCTCCTTCTCCTCCTTCTCCTTCTTCTTCTTCTTCTCCTCCTTCTTCTGCCCCTTCTTTTGCTTCTCCTCCTCCTTCATCTCCTCCTCCTTCATCTCCTCCTTTCTCCTTCTCTCCTCGTCCTTGTTCTTTATATGAGTCTGCTATTCATCATTTCAGGATCAGAAAACTTTTATGTGTTTACTTTTTGGGTGGACCTGTAACGGTTGATTTCAATTTTGGGAGTTCCAACTATTTTGGGGAACAAGCAACTAATGTACGTGAATTTAAGTTTGAACCATTTTATTCTCATTTGTAATCTATTCTATATTATAAAGGGAGAGCAATTGAAACTACGAAGATTTTTTTTTACCTAAAATGCCCTTAATAAAATTGATTAATGACAAATTACTTATCTACTTGCACACTCTCTTGTTCATCCACTTGCTCACCTACATAGTGGGTGGCCCACCCTCTAGTCATGTGTAAAACCTTGGGTTTGTTTTGGAAATCTAAATGCCTTTTTTTAAAGAAACATTTTCAACGAAATGTATTGGGCTATCCCAAGGGAATAGAGGACTAACAATAAGAGACAGACGGAGCAATATATATGCCATATGGACGTCATCTAGTAACTGACTTCCACTGCTGCTAATAATGAAGATGGAGATCAGCAGAATTCTAGTCTAGGGAACCAACTGTTTCCAATTCTTCCTGTCTCTCGGCTTGCATTTAATGAATTCATCATCGATTACAGTTCGTGATTTTCTTGTTTCCAGTCACGCGACTAAGTAAATTATGGAATTGCAGGTATGGTCAGTTCGACAGTGCAAAAGAAACGTTTGAAGTAATAGCAGACTATGAAAGCATGCTTGATCTATTCATATGCCACCTTAACCCTAGTGCAATGAGACGCCTTGCTCATAAATTAGAGGAAGCAGATGCTGATTCAGAGTTAAGGCGGTATTGTGAAAGGATATTGAGAGTCCGTTCTACTGGATGGACGCAAGGTATTTTCGCCAATTTTGCTGCTGAAAGCATGGCTCCTAAAGGACCTGAATGGGGTGGAGGCAATTGGGAAATCAAGACACCCACCAACTTAAAGTCTATACCACAGTGGGAGCTGGCGACAGAGGTTATGCCATACATGAAAACAGATGATGGTACTATCCCATCCATTGTGATGGACCATATTGGTGTTTACCTTGGGTTAATAAAAGGAAGTTGTAATGTTGTTGAGGTGAGGGAAGGTAGTTTGGTCAAAGCACTTAAGCCTTCAGGTATGGATGTTAAGGCCAACGGCATTCACACCATTCTTGCTACATCCATGTCTAACAAATTCAAGGTCGTGTCTGATGGTGATTCCTTGATGGGTCTAGAAACCCTTACTAAACAAGTTACGGGTATGAGTGCAGTAGATGAACAGGCAAAAGCTGAAGAAGAATTTAAGAAAACCCTTTACGGCTCTGCTGGCGGTAGCAGTAGTGATGAGGAGGGAACTTCAAAAGCTAAGAAAATACACATTAGAATCCGAGACAAACCAGTCGCATCCACTTCAGTAGATGTAAATAAGATAAAAGAAGCCACTAAGCAGTTTAAACTTGGTGATGGGTTGGGATTACCAATGAGTAGGACCGGGTCATCAACTGGTGGATCTCAAGATTTTGACCTGCTTGTCCCTCAATCTCTTTCTGCAACCACTGGAAGTGTGACAGCTCCCACAGTTTCTAGCCCCGTTGATCCTTTTGGAAGTGACTCACTGACCCAACCTACATCTGTTTCACAGCCTGGCCTGATCGCGATTGGTGGTGGAGTTTCAGCTGGGCCAATCCCAGAGGACTTTTTCCAGAATACAATATCATCCGTTTGTGTTGCAGCATCCTTGCCTCCTCCTGGGACTTACCTTTCTAAGATGGATCAGAATTTTCAAGGGACTGAAAGTAACACTGTTGCACAGAAGCAGTTTGGTGCTCCTGTAACTGATGTTGGTCTTCCCGGGGGTGGTGTACCCCCTCAAGCCATTCAAGTACCAATTTCTCAGGAGTCCATTGGACTTCCAGATGGTGGAGTTCCACCACGACCTGTGGCTCAGCCCGCTGTCCTGCCGGTGTCTCAGGTTCAGGCATCTCAGGTGACAGTCTCCACCCAACCCCTTGATCTTAGCTCACTTGAACCCCCAGGATCTGCTAATTCAGGAAAACCTCACCCACGTCCAGATTCTCCTCCAAAATCTGTGCGCCCAGGACAGGTGATATCTTCTGTTTCTTTTTTCCTTTTCTTCATTTGATTTATTGAAAGATTGTGTTAGATAGGATTAGAAATGAAACCATTCATAGATTAGTTGGGGTAGCACCTATTGAAGATAAGTTGTGAGAAATTAGACTAAGGTGGTTTGGTCGCATGGACGGAGGCCAGTAGATGCAATAGTAAAGATAAATGATTGTATTACTGTTAATAGAATGCTAGGGAGAGAGGAGATCTAAGTTGACATAGGATGCTATGGTGAAAAAGGATACAATTTAACGAAACTCAGCTTACGGTATAGCCTTGGACAGAGCAAATTGGAGAAAAACAACTCATGCAGGCAAGCATAATTGCTTAAGACACAAGGTAAGTTTGGTTTGGTTCGACTAAGATCTAGAGATATTAAAATTACAAGAAACCCAGTGTTTTTAAAAATTCCTTCTAATGTTGTTCTTCTCTTTTAAATAATTAAAAAATACATTAAGTAAAATCAAAATTTATTGCTGTAACTTGGATTTTAGAGTTAAAAAAAGTATAGTCGATTATGGCAATGAAAGTTGAAGAAACCTGCTTTTAATTTGTAAAAATAAAGACCAACCAAAACAATCCTCATTCTAGCTAGGTTGTCGTTTCCATAGAAATTTTCTGGTGTTTAAAAGCCTAAGTTGTGTGAATAATATTGCAACTTAAGAAGTAACATAGGATTTCATAGTTTTTTTGTTTTTAGTCAACCTTTTTTATAGATTTTACCAATTTTTTCACACTTCAGGTATATCTAGTCTAGATATACTTTAAAAGAAACAAGAATGACAAAAGTTTATAAAAACTGTACCAAAAAATGAAAAAAATTAGCCAACGTTGACTTGGGACTTTTTTATTTTTTTATTATCTTTCTTGTTCTCCATGAATTTGATTTATTTTTTTCTTAATCTCTTTACTTTCCTGATAGAGCTACCCTAGATATGTCAAAAAATTAAAAATAAATTGGCTAAATTTCAGAAAAGAACACCGAAGACAAGACACGTGAATCACAAAGCAATCAAATACTCAAAAATAATTTTTTTAAGAAGAGAAACAAATAAGGCATAATGTTATGGGGGAAAATCTTAATTTTAGGAAAAATGTAACATTAATTCCAACATTGTATTGAATCAAAGAATGAGAAAATCAAATCTTGACTTTGGTATCAATAACATCCAATGAGCATTATACTGGAAAGTGAGGAAATAAAACAATAGATTTAGGCATCTGATGAGTTTTTGAAAGCACTATCCAAATACACCAATTCGCACTAGGAACAAACAAAAGCAGCATGCTGCTTTGTTTATACAAAAGTCTCTTAGGTCCTGTAGAGAACCAACGCCACATGGCACTAGGAAAAGTGTAGTTCTTACAAGAAGATGGCTTAAAGGGGATATAGTCCGATTGGAAGGAAGAGTTACAATGATGGAGCCGTAGTGAGATTTCGCAAGGTAAGTTCAAGATAGGCACTCTCCTTAAAATTACATTCATAGAACAAGGGTGATACAAGCGTAAGTGACACTACAATAACTCCGTTGTACCTAGATATATTATGGGGAATCGTGCATAATGTTTAACACCGCATAAGTAATGTCTTGGGTAGAATATTGTATGCTTATAATACTCCAAAATATAGGGCACATTGTTTCTGAGGTAGTTTATGAACATTTGGTGAGCCGCAAAACAATTAGTCGGGAGCAAAAATTAGGGTTGTGAGATAGACTCATCCCCTTTTATATTATGTAAAGGAAAATTACATCAGGGAACCCTATAAATAGGGTTATTATACAACAGTACCAAAAACAAAGAAATACAACCAATTTAACACAACTCAGAAAT
>NMUG010007565.1:0-12019 GCA_002855965.1 Monotropa hypopitys
ACTTACGAGTGGGTGGATGATAACACTTGTACCCCTTCTGGGTAGAGGAGTACCCAAGGAAGACACATTTGACAGACCGAAAATCTAACTTACCTCGTGATGGAGAGTGGTTGTGGACAAAACACACACGCCCAAAGATTTTTGGAGGGATAGAAAAAATGGCTTCTGACCCGAGGAGGACCTGAAGAGGAGATTTTTTTTGGAGGACTTGAGTTAGAAGACGATTAATGAGATAGGTGGCTGTAAGAACAGCTTTACCCCAATAAGATCGTGGAACCCCCATAGAGAACAGTATACATCTGGCAGTATCAAAAAGATGTCGATTTTTTCGCTCGACTACTCCATTTTGTTGAGGAGTATTAGTGCACGAGGTCTGATGGACTATTCCGTGATTGGAGAAATACTGAGCTAGTCCTGAATCAATGTATTCACCTCCGTTATCTGACCTTGGGATTTTTATGACTGCATTAAACTGACAAGAGACCATTTTGTGGAAATGTTGAAAGGTGGAGAAAACTTCCCATTTTTCTTTCATGAGATACACCCAAGTTGTTCGAGAAAAATCATGAATAAATGTAACAAACCATCTATGACCTTTTACTGACTGAATGCGAGAGGGACCCCATACATCATAATGAACTAAAGAGAAAGGAACATCACTTTTAGTAGAACTCGGAGCAAAAGACGCTCTATGATGTTTTCCAATTTGACAAGACTCACACTGAAACTTCGACAAATATTTATTACAAGAAACTGAAGGAAATAAGTGCTTCAGTAAATAAAAAGAAGGATGTCCAAGCCGATGATGCCACAGCCATAAATCTTCTTTGTTGTCTGAGAACTGGATGGAATGATGTGCTAACTGGTCCAGTTGATCCAGGATGTAGAGACCATGTTCCTTTCTATCACTGCCAATCATCTTCCTCGTGATAAGGTCCTGAAAAATACAATAATCAGGGGAAAACGTCACACTACAATTCAGATCATGAGTTAGACGACTTAAGGATAAAAGATTTACGGAGAAAGTGGGAACATGTAACACCGAGGATAAAGGAAGAGAAGGAGTAGAACGGATTAAACATTTCCCAGAAACAGAGAAAACTGTGCCATCCGCAATCCTAACTTTGTCACTCCCTGAAGAAGGCTTATAATCTAAGAAAATGTCAGAAGATCCAGACATATGGTCAGACGCACCAGAATCAATGATCCAAGGTAAAGATTGGTGAGACAGAAAAACACAGTTGGAATTGACTAGATTACCTACAAGAGCAAGTGATGGAGGGAATGCATTCTGGGATGTATCTGTAGTTGTGGATGAAGACTGTCGTCCTAGGACCCGACGAAGTACATCCTCAAGTTCGGTTGAAGTCATGCCTGAGAGAGCGTCTGAAGATGGAGCAAGAGTAGTATCTGTTGAGCTGGCCTGATGAGCACGTGGATATGAGTGAGACCCGCGTCCTCTACCCTGACCAGATCGTCCTCCACGATTGCCGGAGCGATCTCCACGCCCCCCTGATGGAATCCCATGAAGCTTCTAGCACGTCTCACGAGTGTGTCTCGGCTAGTGGCAGTAATCACAGAATAAATGTGCCTTTCCTGAAGAAGACAAAGAAGTGAGAGACCCCAGTGGCTGCTCTAAAGATGGGGCAGAAAGTAAGGCAGAACGGTCAGATGAGACTGTAGGCATCATAGCAGACCGTCGGCTCTCCTCATTTTGAACATATCCAAAGGCCTCCTTAAGACTAGGAAGTGTCTCCAAACCCAAGACACAACTCCGAACAGGATCAAACTCCACATTTAGGCCTTCCAGAAACTCGAAGACCCTTTCTTTCTCAATGAATTTCTTGTATCCAATACAGTCGGTCGTACAAGCAGATTTATAATCTTGAAGGTGATCCAATTTCTTCCAACCATTACTCAGAAAAGTAAAATACTGAAGCACAGACTGCTCCCCTTATATAGATCGCTCGATAGCTCGGCGCAACTCAAATGTCTGGGAGAAATTGCCCTTCCTGGAATAAGTAGCTGCCACAGCTTCCCAAATATCCTGTGTTGTTGCCATGAACAAATAGCTCTCCCCAATATCAAGAATCATAGAGTGAATTAGCCAACCCATAATTAGGGAGTTGGTAATCTCTCATTGGTCATACTTGGGATCCGTGGGACCAGGTGCTTGGATCCTTCCATCAACATATCCCATTTTTCCTTCACTTTTCAAGAAGAGGGTCAAACTCTGCGACCATGCTAGATAGTTTTGACCATTGAAAAGAGAGGTGGTGGCTTTGATGCTTGGATTGTAGTTTTCCCCAATAGAAGGCAGGAGACCAGTGGTAGAGTCACTCGTGAATTCAGCCATCTAACACGGCAAGAAATCCCAACCACAACCAGCAACGAGGGAAGAGCAACACAAAGAACACAACACTCAATCAAGGTGGATTTGTTGGGTTTTCTGACATAGCCAAAGAACGGTTGTGAGTTCCGCCAAGGATATCAAATAATACCAACGGACTAGGCTGACTCAAAAAAATGCATTAGCCATGAACGAAGGTTTACCAGTGAGTTCCGCCAAG
Source organism: Monotropa hypopitys (assembly GCA_002855965.1). NCBI lineage: Eukaryota > Viridiplantae > Streptophyta > Magnoliopsida > Ericales > Ericaceae > Monotropa > Monotropa hypopitys. The sequence goes on from NMUG010007565.1 coordinate 2,571, forward strand.
GATGCTCGCCAGAAGGAGTGCGCAGTGAAGAGCCGCCAGATCTGATTCTGTCAACAGCCAACTGTACAACAAAAAAAATGGCAGAGACACGTCGGAAGGGGGAGGTGTGGCGCAGGAGACGGCTAGGAGTCGGGCGGTGTTCATGGCAAGAGCAAGGCGCAGGCGTTGCAAACGGCGACTGCTGGCGCAGGCCTTGCCTATGTCGTCATGGCGAGCGGTGGCCGGCGATGACCGAGGTAGGCGCCGGCCAAGAAAGGCGACGGCGCACGGGAGGTCGACGGCGCACGGGAGGAAAGGTAGGGCGACGGGGAGTGATGTTACGGGAGGAGGCAAAAAAGGTGGGTGGCGGCTGTTATGAATTAGGGTTTAGGTTGGCTCTGATACCATAAAGGTTTGATTAATTACAAAGCTTAGAGAGTGAGTAAGCCTCACACTCCCTTTATATTAAAGATAAATTGAAGAATTACGACCGGGTCCCTGGTAAAAGGGAAGAACACACAAAAGACACTAAAAGGATAAAAAAGAAATCAAACATAACAGAATAAAAATATTCCTAGTGATATTCTAACAATATCTTTAACTCTCATTGAGCTTTGTAATTACAGAATATGTGCATTCAACTTTTATTGCGTCTCACAATTTGAATTTGAACGTTGGAAGTGTCTTGGAGAATATATCAGTAGTCTATGCTCTGGTTTTTTCAGAAAGCTGCTTCTTGACGAAACAGACTTGAACTAATTTTCTGTCTAGTCTACTTTCAATTGCAAAACCTCTCTTACACTCACTTGCATATATCTTATACCGCTAGTGTTTTCATATAACAGCCTTGTTCTCTTAGCATTCACTAGTTAGTCATTTTAAAAGTGAACAGAATGTTAGAAGAAGTTATGCCTTGCCACTACTGATCGGTTTCCACTCTTCTCTAGTTCCTACCTTGGAAGACATCTTATTCAGAGGATATTCTTGGAGGCTACTGATCTTGGAACATCATTTAATCGGCAAACACTTCAAGTTTTTGTTTTTCATCTACTTTCAACAGCCACATCTAGAGAAAACAAGTTCCTAGCTCTTGCCATTCATACTACAACAGGTCTACACATCCGCAAGCTTTATTGGTGAATCATACCTTGGAGGAGACATTCATTGGCAGGCATCTATTGGAGAAAAATCAGTTCACAAGCCCATCCACTTACCTTGACAGGTTTGGAGAAGATTCACTTACATCTTGAAGCATCATTCTAGCCCTTGAAGGAGATTTCTATTGCCATCTACTTGAGAAGACAACATTTGGGCAGCCCACTTTGCAAGCATATTATTCTTGGAGAAGGAGGAGGAAGGACAACAACTCAACAACCTTGGCTACATCCTTCGAGACTATATCCTATCATTTCCCTTAGTTGGTTTTATGCTTATTAGATAGGAGTATTTGATCATAGATATATCTCTTTCCATAGATATATTCTAGAGAGGTTGACATTGAGTTATAAAAGAGTGTGCTTAATTCATAAGCATTACTCTTAGACTCTTGAGCTAGATTAGCTTACATCATTATAGAGTCAATGAGAGTACTTCTACATAAGTACATCTCTAACCCTCTTGAGCGTCGTTGATTATTTATTTCTTGAGAGTAGTTAAATCTAAAGCGTGCTTTTCACTGTAGCACATCTCTAATATTTAGAGTTTAAGCCATACACATATACTTGTATATCACTTACCCAACCTTTTGCGAGATTTGATAGCTTTATCCACTCTGTAATTTTCAGAGTCAGATGAGCACATAGCTCTTGGGTAGAGTTCATAAGGTGTATAGGCACTAAGCTTTAATTCGTAAAAGATTCAGTGAGCCTTGAGAAATCTATAGTCCGTGTGTACTATACTCGGGGTCTGCGTATCCCATAGTGAGTGGCTTCCCTAGATAATGTGTACTAGGAAGATAAGGTCTGCGTGTATCCTATAGAGAGAGTTCCCTAGACTGCGTGTACTAGGAAGTAGAGGTCTGCGTGTATCTCTAAGTTGTATTGGAATCTGCGTGTATTATATAGTGGATACCAGTGTGGTCCAAGAGGTGATCGCAGTCAAGAGTGGAGTAGGCATATTGTCAAACCACTATAAAAATCATAGTGTTAATTCTCTCTCTCTTCACTTATCGCACTTTACTTTCTTGTCTATTTATTGTGTGGAGCTATTAATATTCGATTTGTTTGTGTTATGTTAGAAAAGGATTAATAAAAGGCAAAGGAGTTTAAAGAAATTCAAAGGACCTATTCACCCCCTCTAGGTCACTATCAGGAATGTAGCCAAGATCCATTAACCACGAATTTATCTAGCTCGCTGCAGACGAGGCCATCTGCATGACTGTTATTCTGAGTGTAGTAGCAGCCCTTGTAAGGAAGATCCAAGACATCCAACCTATCAATATAGTTATTGAAATCTAGAGTGGCACCCCTATCAATGCCAGTATTCCATGCTTAACATTAAAATCACCAAAAAGAAGCCCAGGCTCTTGATTAGGAATAGAGAGAGTTGCCTTCTTGCATCCCTATTATTAGCACCACAAAGACCAGACAGACAGACCCAGAGAGGAACGTTCCCATGAGGGAAGATTTCACCACCTCTATCTAACCACAGAAACTGTAAAATTGATTCTGAGCTCTTTATGGGAGACTTTGAGAGTAACAGCTTGATTGATAGCGCTAAGAATCTGCACACTCATAACATCTTCATCCCAAGGAATAATGATTGTAGCATCATCATTCTGGAGGAAATTCCCATTAGCTTTCATAGATGTAGAAATACAGTTGCATACGGAGGAGAAATTAAATTTCTCGATTTTAGCTTCAACCAAACCGACCAAATCTATCTTATTGTCGACCAAGAGTTTGAATACAATGTGATGCTTAGAGGGGTGGTTCAAGCCCCTAGTTTTCCATGCTGATTATACCTTGTATGAAGTATCCTGGCCCCAGCTGGGACAACAGCTTTTTTACCCTGGCTTGTAGAAGCATCATGCAATATATGGTTGTGAGCAGACATTAGGTTATTTTTTCCTGTCTTTTTTTACTGCCTCAAGTTACCTGGGTTTGTGGGTGTGGGTGGGTGGGATGGAGGTGAGACCTGGAGATCTTTTTCTTGACTATATGTGTCAGTAGCATCCTCATAAGGATTAGAATTATTCTGGTCAGACTCAGTGGATATATCAGTACAATCATTAAAAATTTGACCCAGAGCATTACATTGGTTAGGATTGGGGAGACAAGGGTTAGGACCATGCTTATAAAAACTAGGGCCAGGGCCAGCTTTGTGAATATTTTTATCTTGAGACGAATGAACCTGAGCAACAACCTAGTAGTTCCTTTCAGCAGTAACATTATCAGAAAACAAGGGTTTTCCTACAACACTAGCTATCTTATTTGACATATTAGCAATATATAAATGCAGCTTAAGTTTTGGTTCTCAAATCCATAAGTAAGTCTACTCCTTATCCCACCTACGAAACACATTACTCTTTCGCATCTAGTAAATTCAAGGACACAACTCACCTCTCCACGAATAAGATCGTCAATCTGCAACCTTCTTTCCTTGGGCACTCGGAATCGAAATGTGTAAGGAGTTCCCTTTTCCAGCTCTTCTTCTACTTCTTCATCAGTGGTGTTGGCCCACTTTCCAGTGTACACTGGAGGCAGTTCTTTTAACTTTGCAATCTCCTTCATTTTTTCTAGTTCCTGATAAAAAATGGAATAATCCATAACTCTATAATTACATCCGCGGGCATTCCAAGAGTAGTAAACTCATTAAAGTGGTACAACTAAATGATGCTAAATAGCTATATAAAAGCACTTTGTTGAAAACAATACAAGAAACTTAAAATCGCCATTTGTACCTTAACAAATGAAACCAAAACAAAGAAAGAGATGAAGAGCCTTCCCAGAAATCAATCAAATCACATATACTTTACAGTTCATCCAAACACATGCCCTAATCGCTCTTCAAAATTAGTAAACTACCATTGTAAACACTTCCCTATTTTGTAAGCTAGCCTGGTTGCTCATTCGAGGGTAAGGTCATATGTCAGACAGAAGAGTTGGACACATTGAATTCAATTACCTCATTAGAACAAAAGCAACGATAAACTTGACCAGATTTCAAAAGCTTCTCAGCATATTGTCTGTACAAAACATTCCTTTCAGATTGCCGATATGGACCATAGTCTCCGCCAACACCAGGACCTGCATTATAATACTGTCCATCATGAGCATTATTTGAAATAATATCTCATGCTATTAGAATAGGTGAGCACAAACAAGCAAATCTAAACAGTACGGAATTGATACGGTAAAATTGACATGATGAATGACCTTATCAGGTACATTTCAGTGTTAGAAATGATGTTTGAGTAATTTTTTAGGTTGCTTGTGATGTGTTTTCTAATTAATAGAAGATTATGGAAAACATGGTCCTTTATACTTTGAGTTTTATGGTTAGAAAGGATAATTAACTTTATATGTTCCGGTACGGTCTTAAGTGATTGATGACTTAAATTGATTGTATATGGGAGTTGAAAAAACGTGAACTGTTTGGGGTGTTCCAAGAATGTAGCTGGCAAGAGCTGTATGAAGGGGGAAAACCTTATGTTTCTAGGTTCTAGGAACTTGAGTTAATCTTAACAGTTGTAGCTCTCATTGCTTCACACGTAATGGTTGGGGTTAATGAGATATGTGTGACATCCAGCTTTTTATCAATTTTCTAATCCTACACTTCCAAGATTAATTGTTCAGATTAGCGGACGACATTACTTCTCCACTTGGTAATTAGTTTGGTTACTGATGAATCTATTTCCGGCACAGCCCACCCCTTCACAGAATCTCCTAGCACTTGTGCATGCATCCTCTCCTTAAGCCACTACCTGCGAATGAACGATTCAGAAACATAAAGTGGAGGGTTATGTGTACCTCTTTCTTTACTTATCTTTTCCTTATATACCTTATAGCTTGATTATTGTAACCCTAGCCGCCACCTCCAAGATTTAGGGGAGCGTTCCTTTTGTTTCCTTACGTGTCACACTCATAACAACAGTTTCCTTATTCGTCTGAGTCCATACCGACATTCTCGGTTGTTATTGCGGGGGCACGGTTATGTCTCCTCTATCAGGACCTCTCTCGTACGTCTCCTCTGGAGTGCGTACAAAATTATAAGCCAGACGTTTCCCAATCAACTGCCCAGTACGTCCCGCTCCGGACGTGGCTAAGCTCGTAATTGGAGGTCGGGTCTGAGCTGACGTCCGAAGGTATGGCTGAGCTGACCTACTAAACTATTTCCCTTATCAGTTACGTTGTGAACTTGCTTTTTTTGAAACCTTCGAGGTGAGTACGTGTATACCATGAGACTAACTTATTTTAGTATTGCCTCCACTAAAGGGAAATTCTAATGAATATGTTTTATGTTTAAGGAATTTGTTGCAATACATGTTTATTTATAGAAATGTGGCTTGTTATGTCAAACTGCTTTCTTGAACTTATTGTGGCAATAGTTATTTTTACTATAAAATAATGTTGCTCAAATTTGTCTTGGTAACAGTTGAATGAGATTTTGCATTGCAAAAGATTTTGTAAATGATAGAAATGAAATGTTTTCCATTGAGCAATACCCAAAAAAGTAGCCACGTTAGGCTACGAAGGTCAATACGTCGATGGGTCCTAGGGTCCAAAAAGTTATGAGCCACAAGGCCCGATGTTTCAAGGGGGCCTAGCCCATATAGACCACAAAGTGAAAAGATGATGCATTAATGGGTGTTAGAGACCAAAATAAAGAAAAGGGGGCCATGAAGGCCAAAATATTGTGATGATTTGGGTCGTGGGTTGGCCGGATATAGTTATGGGAAACAATTGTGAGAATATAAATAATATATCTTTAGTATATATTATCCATATTATGTTTCCATATGAATAATATATCTTTAGCATATATTATGAATATTTAGTTTCCATATTCATAATATATTTTTAGCATATATTATGCTTTGTAAATATATTGATCATTGATTTTGATTTCCTTATTTTGTATTTCGTAAAGTAGGTCTTGTACATCCTATTTAATGATGTATTCTCCCTTGTAATATATACAATTCAATACACAGTATTTTCGGTTTTCCTCTCAATTGTTTCATGGTATCAGAGCCAAAAATTAGGGTTTTGGTTTAGGGTTACATATGTAACCGTCGTCGTCGCCGCCGCCGCGCATTAAGCCATTGACGCTACTGACGCCTCATATCTCCCCGCTGGTCTCTCTAGATTTGCTAACCGAGAGTCCTCTCTCGATCTACCTACATCCTTTTCATGGTTATAGAATAACCGGAAAGACTAACTGAACTAAAAAGGGATAAAACCCTAACCATCGCGCCTCTCTAGCTCAGGCCATCCACCACCAAGTAAAACCCTACTGTATCATCGCCGACCGGTCTCCTCGCTGGACAATCATTCCATCGGTCTTCCACCCTCCCGTCATTCTCTCCTCCCCCGCTGGCAGTCCCTTTGCCTGATTCTTCCAGTCGCGTCTAGAGAATAAGCGCCCCTCCAACTCGTCTCTCCATGTTCCAGTATGTCGCCAGCCTCACCTCTCGCCGATCCTCCTGCCATCATCCCCTACTACCATCAACCCTCTCCCTTGCCGTCGATGGCCCCTTTTAGCTAGCCTTTCTCATCGTAACCGCCGTCAACCACCTCTGTTTGTGCCTCCTCCTCCGACGCCATCGCGGTGCCTCCTACCTCCAACAACCTACCTCTGGCGGTCGCCATAGCCATCGTGTATTGCTCCAGATCCAGATCTGTTCACTGTGAACCAGATCTGTTATGGTTTGTTGTTGTTGCTATTGTGGTTCGTCTATCTCGCATCTCTCTCCACCAACCACTATCGTTGACTGCTTTAGTCGCCGCAGTTGTTCTCACCACTTCCGCTGCCACTGATAATCATTGTCATTGTTCATCTCTATATCTCTGATTTCTGATCAGATTTAAGGTTGGCTCTGTTTCTGTTCTGAGACCGGTTGTTACAAGTTTCTCTGATGCAGACTATTCGTGCTCGTCTTCAGTTCGATGAGTGTGCCTATTGTTATAAGAAAGGCCACTGGAAGGAAAATTGTCCTAAGAAAGGACATCAGGAACCAACTAAAACATCTTTGGGACCGTTTCGTGCTCCTACAACTATAGCCACCACATCTGAGAGCACTTCTTAGATAAATGACATTCGTGCTCAACTGGCTCAACTTCAACAAAAGATGACTTCTTCTAAAGCAATGACCTAGGGGGAATGAACGTAGACAGAAGACTCCTCGTCTTCCTCCCCGTAGCATCCTTCCACCTTCTTCTCTTATCTTCTTCACAGTACATAACGATTCAAGTGACCATGTGGGACTTATGTGTGCATCCATTGTCACTGACTGACCAATTAATGCATGTACGCACCACAGCCGCACTGACGTGACCCCGCGCTAAAGATGCTTGCCGCACTGGCCTAGCCTTATACTCAGTCGACATCCTCGATTAATATAAGGCTCACCTCGTCCGTCATAATTCACCCGCGCACCCTACTTGCCGCACTGCCAGAATATCCTTCTAGACCTAATCCTGACTGTATTGCATAAATAATGTACACGGGTTGGCTATATTACTTCGGTTAAGGTCCTAATATTAATTCTCATACAACTAATCCAACTACTTTACCCACAATCTGACAAGCATGCCCCTAAACAGGTTCTTCTTACACTGTTGGACATGTCACCAGCTAATCATGGACAATCTAATTAGCAATGATAATACTCACATGTGACATCCCACAGAGATGACCTAATCTCACAGAGATGACCTTATCCGCGGTGCCAAACAAGGAGATATCACCTTCACATCACACAAAGCATACCTGACACTCTGGCCGCACTGAATAACGTCTTCATCTGGTTAATCTGAAACGCCACGTGTCATATGTACTTTATCCCTCCACAGATGTGTACATATTCGTGGTTGGAAATGGTGCTTCTATTGCTTGGGTCCACCCGCTCGGTGGGGTTGCCATGCCGAGATTGGGTCTTGTAAGGAATTCCCAAGCAAAAAAACGTTTAATGCAAACAAATGCTGGTAAATCAGGCGGACTTACTCCCTAATTGAAGAATTCTTTTGAGATGGATAGACCAAACGACCTTATCAATTCAAACTAAATTCAGACAATTTCAGAAGTAACAATAACAGGTCAAAAAAGAGGAAGTAGACAAAGAATGCAACCTTCATCCCAGTCAAGACCAAGCCAAGAGAGATCACGTAACACGGCATCCTCAGATTCCCTCGTAGATCTCTCCAAGTCAGTATCTTCAATTCGAAGAACAAATTTCCCTCCTTTAGACCTGGAACAAACATGAGCGATTACTGCTACTTAACTGTAGAGAATGTGGAAGCAGTAATAATTTGCGAAGGAAACTTGTGGGTGGGTGTAGGTGGTGGTGTGGGTGGGTGATACCTAGCGAAGAGGTAATTAAATAGGGCAGTTCTGGCGCCTCCCACGTGGAGATTACCGGTGGGTGAAGGAGCAAAGCGAACGCGGACTTCTCCGTCAACTCTCTTACGATGATTAGGAGAAGCAGCAGCTTCTAAGGAAGCTGAGATTGAAAAACTCCTCCTGATAAGGGGTAATCTGTTACGACTGCGATAGCGTAGTGATGATGAGGAATACCGACGGAGTATTGGAGGGGATAGCTCCGGGATTATCCTAATTCTCAACCATGGCGATCCCACCAACGCACTCCCCATTTCTCTCTTCTATTAAGAATACATAGATTATAAAAAAAACTCCCTTTTCAGTCGCGGAAGTCGGAGGAAGCACTTTCTTCCAATGCAGAATCGAAGCACCGCCTACTCTGCTACTGGCGGTGTCCGTCGTTGTGGGGTGCTTTGCCTGCGTTATCGAACCAAATAAAGATGATTCGGGTAATTCCATTTACAATCTTTTTTTAATACCGTCCACCACAAAAATGAAATTTAAAAACATACGCACTCCTTAGAATAAAATGACTACATTGTCTCTTATAATTTTAAATACAACTCACATTCAAATTTTTAATCTATTTTTCTTTTAAACTCAATGATATTATTGTATGAACCAATGGTTATCCGAGCTGATCCTAAGATTTTTAATCCAACCATATCGGGATTTTATCCATAGATATGGATATGGGTACAAAAAATCTGTTTCTATTTTGGTATAGTTACGGTTATCCAGAAAACTGAACTGTTAATCGAAATAAATGATTAATCGAATTGAACTGTTTAATGCAAATTATATTAATATCCTTATATTAATTGAACTAGTTATGTGTGTGTGACAAGTATCTCAATTATACATTTATATGATATAATTAAAATTATTAAAATAATAAAATAAGATTAGATGGGTTAATCCCAAAATTT
>NMUG010007566.1:0-12017 GCA_002855965.1 Monotropa hypopitys
ACTATTAGTAGATCTATTTTTTTTGTTTTCGTGTAGGTGAAATAGATAAAAAAATAGAATAAAAAATAGGCAAAAAATGATTTAAAAAATTTTTAAAAATTTGAAAGTCCAATCCGTGGATCGATCCATATCCGATCCGTTAAAATCCGTATCCAATCCGATCCATCCGTATGTTATCAATGGATGGTTCTGGATTAGAAATAATCAAATCCGTTCGTAACGGATCGGATCGAAATCCGTTCAAATCCGATCCAATCCGATCCGTGGACAGCCCTAAGTGCTTCTATGCTCGGCTGATCTAAGCTCTAGATGCTGATTGTCCTCTACTCTCTGGCTTCAGTTGCTGAGGGTATTCCTGCTAGAGCGTCGGCATGAGCATTTTGTTCTCTGCCAACCTGTTGGATTTGGAATTGTTTGAACAACCCCAACTTCTCCTTAGCTTTCTGTATATATCTTCCCATCCGTTCGTCTCAGCACTCTTAGTCGCTATTGATCTGATTGACTATGAGCTGAGAGTCGCTGTAGATCTTCAAGCTTTGAATTTCTAGCTCTTTGGTGGCCTTCAGCCCAGCTAGTAAGGCTTCGTATTCTGCTTCATTGTTAGAAGCACTGAAGTTGAGTCATAGGGAATGTTCATGAGTGACGCTCTCTGGAGAGATGAGGACGACTTCGGCTCTATTCCCTCGACAATTGGAAGCACTGTCGATGAACATTCTCCATGAATCCTGATCTGGCAATGGCTGTGGCTGGATTTGATCGGGAAGAGTTTCTTCGGTATGAGGTTCCTCTGGCCGAGGAGAGAATTCGACAATGAAGTCGGCCAAGATCTGGCCCTTAATGGTTGTCTTTGGTTGGAACTTGATGTCGATGTTTGCCAACTCGATGGCCCATTTAGTGATTTGGCCAGATAGATTGGCACGTTTTAGCAGTGCCCGAAGAGAAAACTCAGTTAGGACCACAATAGTGTGTACCTGGAAGTACGGTGCAAGTTTCCTGGAGGCAATAACCAGAGCATATGCAAGTTTTTCAAGAGAAAGATACCTAGTTTCTGTGCTGATGAGGGATTTGATTGAAAAGTAGGCTGGTAACTGCTCGAGCCCTTCTTGTCGAACCAAGGCTGAGCTGACGGTATGCGGAGTGATGACAAGATATAGGAATAGCTCTTCCCCTGCATTGGTTTGGCAAGAAGGGGAACCGAGGAGAGATATTCTTTAAGATTACCGAGGGATTCCCTGCACTCTCGGTCCAAAGGAAACGCCGTCGGCTGTTCTCTTCAGGACTTTGTAGAATGGTCGGCACTTGTCTGAGGATCTGCTAATGAACCAGTTGAGGGTGGCTGCCATTCCTGTGAGTTTCTGCACTTCTTTGAGGGTTCTGGGCTCTTCTATCTTATGGATGGCCGAGATCTGAGAAGGGTCAGCCTCAATGCCTCGTCATGTGACAAGATAGCCCAAGAATTTTCTCGAGCTGACTCCGAAGACACACTTTGAAGCCTTAAGCCGAAGCTTGTGTTTCTTTAGGATGTCAAATACCCTCTATAGATCTGCTAGATGATTCCCATCGGCTTTGCTTTTGACCACCATATCGTCGATGTAAGCTTTCATATTATCGCCGAGCTGGGAGTTGAATATTTTAGTGATCATCCTCTGATATGTCATTCCGGCGTTCTTGAGGCCGAAGGGCATGACTCGATAGCAGAACAGTCTCCTGGGAGTGATGAATGATGTTTTCTCCTGGTTCAGGCCGAACATCGCAATTTGGTGATACCCCGGTAGGCATCCATGAAGCTCATTCTGGGATGTCCGGCCGTTGAATCGACTAGCTGATCTATTCTGGGTACTGGAAAGCTGTCTTTGGGGTAAGCTTTATTGAGGTTAGTGTAGTCCACACAAACCCTCCACTTGCGGTCTTGTTTTTGACCACCGTGTTGACCAACTAGGTGGGGTAGTGAACTTCTCGGATCGCCTGCGCTTCGGTCAGATGGTCGACTTCCTCTATGATGGCGTCAGCGTAAGTAGTTGCCGATTGCCAGGTTTTTTGGACAACAGACCTGCACTCCAGCTAGACGTTGAGGTGATGGCTGATGAAGTTAAGGTCCACGTCCGGCATCTCGTAGGGCATCTAGGCAAACACCTCCACATTATGCTTTAGGAAGCTAATCATGGCCTCCCTGTCTGCTTCGGCCAGCTATGAGCCAATAAGAAAGAAGCGCTCCGGATCGTCGGTGCTGAGGGGCACGGTGACAAAGTCCTCAATGGATTTTACTGAGGCACTCGTACCGACATCCTCCAGCACTAGTTGATCTGGAACCTCCACCCAGTGAAATTGCTTAGGGGTGACCTTCCCTTTGACAGTAGCGATGTAGCACTACTTCGCCGAGGTTTGGTCTCCCCTAAGTTCCTCCACACCTTTGCTGCCGATAAACTTAATGACCTGGTGGTACGTATAAGCCACTCCCTTAATGCTATGGACCCAGGTTCGGCCCATGATAGCATTGTAGGGTGATGGGACGTCGACTACCATAAATTCCACCTCGGTAGTGACCGAGCCGATGGTCACTAGGATGAGGATTTTATCGAGCAGTCAAACAGAGGCCGCGTTGAATCCTACTAGTGGCACATCGGTCGGTAGTAGGTCATCTGCCTTGTACCCCATTGTCTTGAACAGGGAATAGTACATGACATCTGCCGAGCTGCCGAGGTCGATGAGGACCCTTCGGACCTGGTAGTCAGAAATCTGCAGAGTGACGACTAGGGCATCGTCGTGAGGGTGCTGAACCCTCTTGGAGTCCATATCTGAAAAAGTTATGGAATACCTGGAGTCCGGCTTCAACTTCTTCAGCATAGGTTGTACGACAAGGATCTCCTTCGCCTCTATCTGTTAGAGCTCTGACCGAAGCTCCTCCTCCCTTCGGTGATCCACCATCCCATGGATCACGTTGATAATGTGCAGGACTGGCTTGGGATCTTCCTTCTTCTCGGTGGCAGCTATTTTTTCTGTATCAATATACTCCCCAAGGTGGCCAGCAGTGACCAATTCCTCAAGGAAATCTTTGTAGGACCGGCAGTTAGTTGTCAAGTGCCCTTTTTCTCTATAGTAGGAGCACCTGAATTTGTCGTTGCTGCCTCTGGTGGCTCCCAACCTCTTCTTCAGCCATCTAAAGAACGACTCCTTCTCGATTTTGCAAAGGAGCATGAATGTCGGTTGCTTGAAGATGGTGGTGTGGGCCACGAATTCGTATGTTTTGTACCTCTGGGGCTTTCCTGGCTGGACTGTGTTGGTCTCTTTCTGCCTGACCACAATGTTGTTGTTGGAACTGTGGCCGGACTGCTGATCGGCCTTGCTCCTCTCCTCCTTGGCCTCTTTGAGTTTTGCGTGGAGCTCAATCCTGGCCATGAGCTCATTCAAGGTGGCCGGAGGGAAGAGCATCAAATCTTTGAACTCTCGGCTGGAGTGGTCCAGGCCAAGTTTAAATGATGTCACTACGATTTTTTTGATCATAATCTTCAATTTTATTGTAGAGGTTCCAATACCGGGCTGCGTATTGGCGCGGAGATTCTGACCTTGCTCGCCGGAGGCCGAGGAGGGAATCAACCTCTTTATTTATCCTGGAACTGGTGAAGAATTGAGCTAGTAAGGCCGTTGAAAGGTCTTTCCATGAGCGAATGGACCCTACTGGCAGTCGGTCAAACCAGAGTAACCCAACCTCTCCTAGGCTGGATGGAAACAACTTGCACATCAAGGCATTCTCCCCTGAGTAGAGGGACATCATCTACCTGAAGTGCACGATATGGGTGTATAAATTCATTTTGGGATCATACTTGTTGAACTTGGGGGCAGAGAAGCCTACCGGAGGTCTTGCGGCTTCAATTTCTGGAGAGAATGGAGTGCAAGAGAATCATTCCTGTCAGCATGGCTCATAGGTCCGAGTCAGCAGGACTTCCCTCCTTCTCCTCTGAGTGACTTCCTACTCTGAGTAATGTACCTGGCTGTCTCCGTGACCGATGTGCCTCTGGTCCCGGATTGGTGACAGCTCCAGTGCTGGGCGAGGTCTCTGAGATGCTAGAACTGTATTGGGACCGAGGTGGTCAAAAACAGGTGGCCGACGACTCTCGGTCGAACATTCATCCCTATTCCAGGGAGGCAAGACTCGGCGCCTGACGCGTCGATCCTCGTTGACCCTCTGTTAGACAGGGACTTCTTCCTTCCTTCCTCCTAAGCATGTTCAGGACTGAAGGTCTATCTTGCTCAGACCTACTCCTGCTCTAGGAGGGCGTCTGGTATTCTCGTTCATCTTTGGCACGGCTTGGTGTCATCCTTGTCTTCTTGGTAGCCTTCCTTAGGAGTGCCATCTCGCAAATGAGCACATCGATTTGGTGGTCCCTCCGGCCTAGATCGCCTTCCAACTGACGGATGTTGTCATGATCCAACCCTAAATGGGGTCCATGACTAGCCAACGAGCAAGCTCGCGAAGGCCTACTAACAATGAGTTTAGGGATTTTACAACATAAAGATAGTGGAAGCACTGAACAAAACCCATTGTGATAAACTTTCATAAATTTTCTTGAAATGATACAACAAAAGGAGGCTCATAAACCGCCTCTACATCAAAATGAGAGATACATCAAAGAAGGGTGAAATAAAAAGGCTATGCTCCAAAGCTAATTTTCCTCAGTACCTGAAAAAAGTTTTAGAAAAACGCATAAGCATAAAGCTAGAGTGAATCAGAATATACCAAGGCTATAAGTTTCCATGGATAAATAACATGTTATCAAAGCCATCTTTCCTTCCTTTTGAACATAATATATGAAGGGCTTATTAACCCAAAACCTGTAACCGTATATGATTTGCCAAGTAAAGCCTATGGCCTTCTCAATGTCCTTCAACACATAGCTTACTTTGTTTGCATGTTCATTTCAATTTTCATTTCGATATTCCGACATGATTTTATCATGCTGCTCTTCACGGTACCAGTAACCTTAGGGAGTGACCCCAAATAGCATTTTTTATAGTCATGATATTACTGTGATCAACGTGGTTATTGATCCCTCATTTCCCCTTCCTCGCCGGTTTCTGAATCCGACCCCGGCGGCGAGCTACAGTGTCACCGTTCATGCCGTTCAATCATAAAACATATTTCTTGTTTTGCCAATCCATGGTAATAAAAGAAGAATATATGCTATTTTTTTTTCGTAAAGAGACAATATAGTAGAGTGAATGCTCAATAGCATAAATAGTACATTTGTGATTAGCATGCTGAGCTGAAGTAAATTCAACCGGAGGGTCCAAGAAATAATCCGGACCAGTTTGGCTTAGTGCCGAACTGACTATTAAGGCTGAGTGTTCCGGCAGAGCTAAGGGGAGTCTGCCAAACTGATTTGAGTGCAACTAAGTTCTTTAATGGACTTGCCGAGCTGAAACAAAAGGGCAATACACTAACCGAAGGGCTTAAGATATACCTAAGTAAGGCTTCTGATCAGACAAGGGTCTTGCCGAGGTGGAATAGTGTGATCTGGAGGCCTTTTGGATAAGTGTTGGAGGGTAAGGGCTAGTCGGTTAAGTCCTCTGGGAATAGGGGAGGTCGGCCGAACAATGGAGTGTCTGGAGGACAACTCTTTCTCTCTCTAGAATGAATGTTTAGAAGGAATTTCTAGTAGGACTTGAATGCTGGGGAAGGAATGCTTATATAGGGATTCGGAGGGGGTAGTTGGGGGCAATAAATGCTAATTTGACCCTTTCTTAACCTGACCGAATAGCTCAGGGTGTTGTCCAATCTGGGTCAGGTCTGAGCACCTAACCTGCCAGTCTGCCACCTGCGACAACCTGCGACATGTTGTCCCATCAAAGTTAGACGATGGGTCAGTCTAGATGGGACATGACCCTGATGTCCGGCAGAGCTGCTGCGCAGCCACTTCGTAGCTCGGGTCTGGGTTGGGCCGACCTGGAGTGGTTCGGCCTGCTAGGATCCGAGCAACCTTGGGTTGGGTTCCTCTTGGGCTTTCTAACTCCTCCTTTCTTACATTTTTGGGCCCTAGTTTATTTTAAACCTCATATCTTTATTATTAATCTCAAACTTTATTTCATTATTCCTATTTAGCCTCAAATAAAATTGAAGTAAGTTCTAGAAAATAAAATAAAGTTATTTAAATTTATTTATTTGGGTCGCGGCCTCACATCCTCCCCACCTTAAGAAGTTTGGTCTCTCAAACTTAAATAGATTACATAAAAGATGAAGGGACGCAGCTTATACCTTAGTTAAATAGTTGCGGCGCATGTCGCTTTCTTTCTCCTATGTAGCTTCGTTTCCGGATTGGTTCTCCCACCAAACTTTGACAAGTAGAATGATTTTATTTCTGAGCTGCTTCTTTTGCCGATCCATGATTCGAACAGGTTGCTCTTCATATGCTAAGTTTCTCTCGATCTCGATGGTTAGTTGGACTAGAATGTGTGTAGGGTCTGACACATACTTCCGAAGCATTGATACGTGAAATACATCGTGGACATTGTCTAGCTCTGGGGTGAGTACTAATCGGTAGGCGACTGGTCTGATCCTCTCAAGGATCTCGAAAGGTCCGATATAGTGGGGGTTGAGCTTTCCTCTCTTTCTGAATCTGATGACGCCCTTCATAGGTGATACCTTCAAGAATACTTTGTCTCTTTCCTGAAATTCCAGCTCCCTTCGTCGTGCATCAGCGTAGCTTTTCTGTCGATCCTGGGCTATCTTAAATTTGTCTTGAATGAGCTTGATCTTTTCGGTTGTTTCCTGCACGATTTTTGGTCCTGTGGGTGCTTCTTCTCCTACTTTTGTCCAACATGCTGGTGATCTGCATTTCCTGCCGTACAATGCTTCGAATGGTGACATCTAGATGCTTGCATGGTAACTGTTGTTGTAGGTGAATTTTGCTAATGGTAGATGTTCTTCCCAGCTTCCTTGGAATTCTAATGTACATGCTCGAAGAAGGTCTTCTAATGTCTAAATTGTTCTCTTTGATTGGCCGTCGATTTGGGGATGAAAGGCAGTGCTGAAGTTCAAGGTTGTTCCTATTGCTTTCTAAAGTGACTTCCAGAATCTAGACACAAATCGGGGGTCTCTATCAGATGTGATTGAAACAGACGTACCGTACAATCGGATGATCTCTCGTAGGTAGGTTGCTGCTATTTGATCCATTGAATATGTGTTCTTGATCGGAATGAAGTAAGCTGACTTGGTTAGGCGGTCGACTATTACCCATATTGAATTGTTACTTTTGGCGGTTCGAGGGAATCCTACAACATAGTCCATCGTGATATCTTCCCATTTACATTTAGAGATTGATAGGGTTTGAAGTAGTCCTGCTGGCTTCTGGCGTACTTCTTTGACTTGCTGACATTCGAGGCATCGATCGATGTAGTTGGCTATATCGTGCTTCATGCCCACCCACCAATATGACTTCTTGAGGTCTTGGTACATCTTTGATCTTCCGGGGTGAATCGCAAATTTTGACTTGTGCCCTTCGTTCATGATCTTCCGTTTGAGTTCTTCTAGGTTGGGTACGCATATTCGATTTCGAAACTTGAGGAGGCCTTCTTGTATGGTGAACTCGCTTTCTGTTTGGTCTTTGGTGTTTTCCTGGATTTTTTGCAACTTCGGGTCATTTGCTTGGAGGGTCTTAATTTCTTTTATGATGGAGGGTTCTGCAATGATGGCCGCAAGATGTGCTGAGTAGGGGTGGTCTTCCTTCCTGCTGAGGGCGTCGGCTACAACGTTGGCCTTTCCTGGGTGATATTGGATGTTGAGATCGAAATCTTTCATAAGTTCCAGCCATCTTCGTTGCCTAAGGTTTAGCTCCTTCTGAGTGAAACATACTTCAAACTTTGTGGTCGGTGAAGACGTCACAGGTAACTCTATAGAGGTAGTGGCGCCATATCTTGAGTGCAAAAATTACTGCTGCAAGCTTCAAATTTTATGTGAGGTAGTTCTTTTTATGAGGCTTCAGTTGTCGTGAGGCATAAGCAATTACCTTTCCTTGCTGCATGAGGACGCATCCTAGTCCTTTGTGTGAAGCATCGCTGTAGACAGCAAATCCTTCTTCTCAGCTGGATAACGTAAGCACAGGTGCGGTGGTGAGTCTCTTCTTCAATTCCTGGAAGCATCATTCCCTTTCCTCGATCCATGTGAATGGTTCTCCCTTGCGCGTAACCTGAGTCATTGGTGTGGCGATCTTTGAGAAATCCTGGATGAATTGGCGATAGTATCCAGCAAGTATTAAGAAACTTCGAACTTCGGTGACTGATGTTGGCGCAGGCCAGTTTGAGATTGCTTCTATCTTTTGGGGGACCACTGAGATGCTGTCTTTGTCGATGATGTGCCTAAGGAAGTGGACACTCTTCAGCCAAAACTCACATTTGCTGAACTTTGCGTATAACTGCTTCTCTTTCAGGGGTTGCAGAATGATGGACAGGTGCTCTGCGTGTTGCTCTTCGTCTTTTGAGTAGATGAGAATATCGTTGATAAATACGATTACGAAATCGTCAAGGAATTTGGCGAAAATACGACTCATTAAATCCATAAAGGCTGTTGAGGCATTGGTTACTCCAAAGGGCATGACTATAAACTCGTAATGACCGTAACGAGTGCGGAAAGCAGTCTTCTCAATATCTTCTGTCTTGACTTTAAGCTGATGATAACCCGAACGCAGATCGATCTTTGAAAATACTCGAGCTCCTTGCAGCTGGTCGAATAGGTCGTCGATGCGGGGCAGGGGGTACTTGTTTTTTATAGTGACTTTGTTCAGCTCTCTGTAGTCGATGCACAGATGCATAGTTCCATCTTTCTTTTTGACAAATAGAACCGGTACTCCCCATGGTGATGAGCTAGGTCGTATGAAGTTCTTTTCGATCAGTTCTTGTAGTTGAGTCTTTAATTCCTTCAGCTCTGTTGGTGCCATTCTGTAGGGGTTTTTGGAAATCGGTTGCGTTGCTGGCATAAGGTCGATGGAGAATTCCATCTCTCGGTCGATAGGCATTCCGGGCAGCTCCTTTGGAAATACTTCAGGATAGTCACGTACTACTAAGATGTCTTCCTTCGAGGCGTTCCTTGATTTGGTTGAGGTGATACTGCAGAGATACCCTTGGTATCCCTTCTGTAGAAGACGACGAGCTTTGGCGACCGATACGAAACAGGGCGATGAAACAACTTTTTCTCCCTTGAGCTCAGACTCCTCACCTTTAGACTCGACAAAGGTGATTGACTTTCCAGCGCAGTCGATCTTGGCATTGGATTTGGACAGCCAGTCCATACCAATAATAATGTCGAAGTGTGCCATGCTCAGAGGGATAAGGTCTATAGATGATAGGGCTCCATTCATTGATGTTTCGCAATTTCTAAGGACTGTAGAGAATAAGACGCCTTTACTCATAGGTTGGGCTATGCATAGATCGTACCCTAAGGGTTCAGGTTTTCGGGAAATTTTTGTTGAGTGAGAAAGCGAAATAAAAGAATGCGTGGATCTTGAGTCAAATAATGTATAGGTGGGAATATTGCAGTTAAAGATTCTACCTGCTATGACTCCTTCTTCGTTGCGAGGATCTCCCAAGACGAGTGCAAAGGCTCTCCCCTGTCGTTGACTATTGTTGCAGTTTCCCTGGTTGTTTGCGTTATTCCTCGGGGCTCCAATAGGTACAGTGTTTGCTCCGGTCAGCTTTGGGCATTCTCTCTTGAAGTGTCCCCTTTGTCCGTAGCCATAGCAAGAATTTGCTCGGCATTCTCCGAAATGTGGCTTTCCGCAAGATGGACATAGCGGTATTGGCTTACTTTCTTCATTCCTTCTCTCTTGGTTCCTTCCGAAATTTGGCTTCTTGGGAGGGTTGATTCTTCCTTGATTTTGATTTTGCCTCTTTCTCTCCTGGTAGCGTCAGCTTTCATCTACGTCTTGCTCCACCAATATTGCTATGTCCAGCACGTCGGCATAAGATGGCAAGAGGGGAGGGCGAATGACTCTACGAATCTCGAGCCTCAGCCCAACTTCAAATCTTTGAGCTTTCATCTCGTCGGTGGAAATCAAATATGGGGCATATTCAGCGAGGTTGGTAAATTCTGCTTCGTATTCTGCTACCGTTGTGGTTCCTCTTTGCTTTAAATTCTCGAATTCCATACGCTTGGTGTTCAATATGGCGCGAGGTGTGAACTTTTCTTTGAAAATCTCTAGAAATCTTCTCCAGTTCATATCAGGCTCTGATGTGCTTTTTAGGTTCCACCAACGATTGGCTTCTCCCACCAGTAGGTACGATCCGATGTCGACTTTCTGCCGCTCCGAGCATTGAAGGAGTCGAAAGTTCTTCTCCATCTCCGAGATCCACTCATTGGCTTGGACGGGGTCCATACCTCCTTTAAATGTTGGGGGCTTCAGCCTTAAGAATTCTTTGACTATGATCATATTTGCCATCGGGCGGTCAGGATGGATGACTTCTTCCTCTTGGTTGGCTGGTGGTGGTTCAACCACAGGTTCTTGATTCTGGATCCGATTGATGATTTCTTGTTGGGCTTGGACTGTTCCAGCCAGCATCCTCATCATTTGACGCAATTCTCCAATCGCGTCGAAATCTTGACTGCCTTCGTTAGCTCTTGTGTTCACCATTCTGTTTTCGAAAGAATTCGTAGTTAGAAACTAGGGAAAGAGTATGATTAATTCATAATGTTTAACATAGGCAGATAAGCTGAAGTTTTAAGTGTGTCCGGGGCACACTACAAAATGCATCAGAATTTCTAAAATAATAAGGTACTACTCGTTATCACTAGGCCACTCATAGGGCGGATAGACCCATTCCTCACGGTTTATGTCGATGTCCTCTTCGTCTTCTTCCTCTTCGTTTTCGCTTGGATCTTCTTCGAGATTATTCTCGAAATCGAGGTCCCAACCTTGATTATGCCATTCCATAGGTTCTTCCTCCTCCTCGGTTGCTTCTTCATTTTCTGGCGGGGCTTCGTCGTTATTACCATTTATAACGCGGTTTCTAGCTCCTTCCATGAGATACTCGAACTCCCAATCCTGGATGGATGTCCTTGCTACTACACAAGCACGTTCTAATAGCTGCAGGTGATAATTGATCATTCCTCAAACTTCTTCCTCTGAGTTATCTTCGAAACGTACCGCAACTTCGGCTACGAGATCAGAAGTGATCATCACGGAACCAGCATGTGCCTGTTCTTTAACTTCTTCGCTTACTATATAGATATCCTCTACTTCCTATGGTACCGCTGGAGGTGGCGCTACCTCGTGATCGTTTTCCGAATCGCTGCTAGAGAAATCACTGCTAGCATAATCGTCGCCGCTGCTGCTAGACATAGCTAAACATATGCACATAGATATAAATAAGTCCATTTCCAATATATTTCTATCGTAGCTAGTGAGTGCCTTGATTTTATTTCTGGGTTTGTTCGAAATCTAAAAACTCTTTCTCTGATACCACTATTGTCATGACCCAACCCTAAATGGGGTCCATGACCGGCCAACGAGAAAGCTCGCGAAGGCTTACTAACAATGAGTTTAGGGATTTCACAACATAAAGATAGCGGAAGCGCTGAACAAAACCCAGTGTGATAAACTTTCATAAATTTTCTTGAAATGATACAACAAAAGGAGGCTCATAAACCACCTCTACATCAAAATGAGAGATACATCAAAGAAGGGTAAAATAAAAAGGCTATGCTCCAAAGCTAATTTTCCTCGGTACCTGAAAAGAGTTTTAGAAAAAACGCATAAGCATAAATCTAGAGTGAATCAGAATATACCAAGGCTACAAGTTTCCATAGATAAACAACATGTTATCAAAGCCATCTTTCCTTCCTTTTGAACGTAATATGTGAAGGGCTTATTAGCCCAAAACCTGTAACTGTATATGATTTGCCAAGTCAAGACTATGGCCTTCTCAATGTCCTTAGCGCATAGCTTACTTTTGTTTGCATGTTCATTTCCATTTTCATTTCGATATTCCGACATGATTTTATCATGCTGCTCTTCACGGTACCAGTAACCTTA
>NMUG010007567.1:0-12016 GCA_002855965.1 Monotropa hypopitys
CTTAATTATTTTGAATAAGTCTTGAATGGTAGTTTAAACCTCTTTTTAGGTAGAAATGGTAGTTAAAACGATTTTATTTGGTTCATATCTACCCTAGACATCTTCCAGTCCATCTGCCATCAACCTTTCACCGGATTTTCAACCGAGTTTCCTGTCGGTATACCAGTTGGTATACCGATCAGTTTACCACTTTAAATTCTCGTTTGATTCTTTTTTTGGTCACTCACTCAGCCTTCTGATCTTCTCTTACATCTTTCTGTATTCTCAAATATTTTCAGAAACATTTATTTTCTTCTCGTTTCTCTCGAAATGGATAGCATTTGTCGCAACTTGAAGAGATCGAAGAAGAGTTCTCGTGATCAATCATATACCACAACTCCATCCACGGAAAACTTTAACACTGAACTTTTCATGAATTATGTCGCTGCTTCAGCTTGGAATGAGTACTCCTCTAAGACGGTCATTACAGGTCGCAGAGTCTCTATCACTTCCTATGCAAAAACTCTCTTGATCAATCTTCTTGGGTGGAAAAGCATTGTCGATATTCCTCAGTCTGTCTATCGTTTCTTGGTTCGTCTTTTTTACTGCAATCTCTCTGTTGACAATAATGACTCGTCTTTTTACATTTGATCCTATGTTAAGGGTGTTCTCATCACACTAGACTCGGCTTCTATGTGCGAGATTCTTGGTATTTATCAAGGTCTTCTCCCACATTATCTTACTAACGATGAAAGTCTCCTTGCTATCATGGGTATCGGTTTTGATATTTTTGAATTTGTTACTTCTTTCCGATACTATGGGGGAGGTATGCACCATCCTGATCTTACTCCTCGTAGTCGTTTCATTCATTCTTTCATATACGACAACATCATTGCAAAAGTCAATCATTTTGATGTTGTTTCTCCGATGCAAATATATGTCATTTATTGATCTTGACAGGATGTCGCATTAATCTCAGTTATATGATATTGAAAGGTATGGCTTCTGTTCTCAATGATTGCCAACAGGTGTTACCATTTGGAGCCCTTCTCACTAAGATTTTAATTCATTTCGGTGTTTCTCGTGAAAATGAGAATGTCGATCCTTTGGATAAGACACCATTGTCATTTCCAAAAAAGGATATGGCTCGTCATTCTATTAACGACGCTTTACCTTCTATGGAGAGAGGTGGTTCATCTTACACTCATCAATCTCCTCCGGATTTAATGCAAGAATTAGTAAATCAAATGTCTACATTAAACTCAAATAAGTCAAGCTTAATGTCATCTTTTCATTCCTTTCGAGATGAGCAACATATTTGGCAAACTCATATAGATTCTCATCTTGACTACCTCGCTCAGTAGTACAACTATTTTCAACAATATCGTCAATTCAAAAAACAGAATAAAAAAATACATGTCTTTTGGGATAATAACTGACATATATTATAGACCTGCGAAATATTTTTATCCAAGATTACATCCAGACTTTATGTCTGACGGCACATTTTGAGTTGTAATCTGAAAAAAGTCCATATACTATCATAATCCCTAAAGATCATTCTTTTTTCATACGAGAATAAAACAATTTTTTTGTCAAGTTACAGCACGAACTGGCAATTTCATTTTCAGTCTTCGCATAGGAACAATGGCAAGAAGACAAAAATGTTCATATTACAGTAACGAGCCTGGAACTATATCCTGGGCCGAACATGAGGCACTTCAAAAAAACCAGGATCTCAAAATCATAAACCAAGCTCTACTAAACCAGCTAACCCAATTATAGCCCCCCTCGTCCGTCCATACCACAACCGTTCACTAGGGTTGGGGCAATTTTTCCACAATCTAATACTGGGTCAACCCCCTCATTTCCTAATTCATTTCAAGCATTTTCTATCCATTCTGACAATGGAGAATTCCATTCACGCCCTAATATCCAAACACCCAGAAAAACCTGCCAACAAAATTATTCTATACCATATGCGTCATCTCCACGTTATCCACTTTCTCCATCGCCATGTCAACATCCAACACCACGAAATGCCTTTCCCACAAATCCATCGTCATTTCCTTGAAGAAATCAATGAAACTGAAATTTCACACTTCCCCATTCTAGTGAAACCTGTGACCGATCCCTCTCCTTCAAATCATCAAAAGGACAAGTAGTGTGCCTACCATTCTGGCCAAGTCAAACATGACATTTAAAATTGTTAGAACCTAAAATACAAGGTCCAAGACCTAATCGATGATGAAATAATCAACTTTTAAAAAAATATGTCAACCCATCCACCCAAGTAAAGTTATCACTAAGTTGATCTTTACTTCCTATTGCAAGGAGTATAGGGAATATTTAGAATTCCTGAGGTAATGACCAACCTATAATCAAAATGGTCACACCATGATGTTTTACTACCTATCTCATGCTAAGTAAGTGAATGAGTTTTCATCCCATAATAGTAAGCTTCAGAACGCTGCCTGGGAAAGAAAACACCTACTGAAGTAGTGAAGATACGGTAATGGTTTTTAAGAGTAACCTCTCATGGTTAAATTAGAGGCATAGCTATGTATTGCTTGTAATAGTTTCTGTCTTTATTAGAAAATCCTCATGTTTGATTGAGGTACAAGGGTGATCAACTTTCCCCCCAATAAATTAAATTTCATAACAAGTTTGTTTTTTAACTTTCTTATAACCAACATCTAACCTAAATGGGCATACCATGATGTTTCACTACTTATTTTATGCCAAGTAAGTGAATGAGTTTATGCGTTAAATGGAAAGCATGTGAGAGCTTCCTAAGCAAAAACGCTTGCTGAAAAGCGTAAATCTAGGATAATAGTTTTTAAGAGTAATCTCTCATGATCGATTTGAAGATAGAGCTATATATTGTCTGACAATAGTCTCTGTCCTTTTCAAAAACAATTTGTGGGAATAGAGCGAGTCTTATCGATGATGTAAAAATCCTCATACTTAGGGTGGTTGACTTTCCACCCACACAAAATAAATAATAGTTGTGAATATTTTTCTTTATAAATCGAAATTCAAAAGTGCTAAAAAACTTTGTTTGAACAAATATACATGAGCTGGGTTATTTTAAAATATGTCTTAGTAGTCGAATTTCTATTTGCTAGTTTTTTGTCGAATATTCTTGCAGCATCAACAGCCCAAAAAACTCATACACATTTTAGCTATACTTACATGATTTTGACTAAAAGGTGGCAATGATTCGAAAATCTTAAAAAATATGTGGAGACGTTAAACCTCAGTGAGTTTTAAACTAATTCTTTCTTTATAGAGGGTTATGCACATTCATCCACAATTAGAATGAAATGTCCTCCACATTAAAATCCAAGTAAGTTTTGAACTTGTCATCCTTTGATGAGGATTATTTCACATCTCAAAATGACATAGTTCCCTCCTCCATAAACTAAATCACATACTCATCAGAAAATCTTCAATTCTTTCGAAATGAGTTGAACATCATACATTTCTCATCATCAAAATCTTGGAAGTCTTAAAAACAAAATATGCCATGACGAGGAAAGAATTTTAGTCTATCTTTGATATTTTGAACCTAATCGTTTTATTCTATTACTAAATCCTAGTTTGCCATTTTGATCCTTTAAACCTTTTATTTGATTAAGCCATAGAATCAACAAATGAGCAAAGGTTTAAAATGCACACAACTTTCAAAAGAATATTGGAAGATATATAATGGGTAAAGGCTTGCCATGATTAGTTTTGCCTTTTAGACCAGAAAAGAATAGTAACTATTTATTACTCCAAAAGATTCAACAAGAATGTGCGTCCAAGAGCTTTTCCAAGAAGGGAATTTAGTTCAAAAGCGAATCTTGTTCATTCAAGAGGAGGTGAAGGGAAAATGTGCGTGATTTCTCTCAAAAATGGGCAGAAAGGAATTCAAACGCTACTATGTCTGATGTGTAGCATCCTTCAAAAGAAATAGTGATTGTCATTTTATTTTAATTAAGACATTTTGTTCTTGTCATTATTCAAAATAAAATGAGTAAAAGCGCATTCAATTCTGTCTATCTCATTATGTTCTCTTCTCTCGCAAAAGGCGGTCAAAAAATCAAAATAAAACATTATCATAAAAATATATATATGATGATCAAAATGGTCGTCTCTCCTTCACACAAAAGCAAGAGAGGGATTTCAAAGTTCATCTCCTCCCTAAAAATTCTTCCTCTCTCAAGCGTTACGAACGCTCATGATTGTTGGAATGGGGCAAATAAGATCTTGCTTTATTTTAAAAAAATACAATCTCTTCAAAACAAATCTGACACAGTCAAAACTCAAAAGAGAGAACTGTGGAAAAAATAGAACAAAAAAATATGGCATAGTCAAAATCCAAAAAGGGCTATGCAAAAAATGGAAAAATCTAGTATAGTCAAAACTTAGAAGGGGGCTACGCCAAAAATGCAAAAATCAAATATGAAAGCAGAAAGGACCAAGAAGATCAATGAAAAAACTAGCGAAATACAAGAATAGTTCCCAAGTTATCAACCCCATGAATAAAACAGGAGGAGGCAATGCCATCAAAGCAGAAAATGTTGCAACATAAGGCAACTGAATGTTCATCCTTAGTTATATCAAATATTCTATCCTTACACATTATCCCTTACCCAACATTACAACCAAAAACAACGTCCTAATTGATCCTCGAAATGACAAGAATTGTTGAAAGAATTTTCAAGACAAACTTGTTACTCTAATAGAGTTAACAAGATTTCATAATCATATTCTCGAACACTCTAAAGAGAATGCTCACTCAGAAGGAAGATATAATAATGCACAATTATCTCCAATATTCGATTCATCGTCAATGAGATTTCATAACTCCATCGTTGCTGTCAGAATATGTGAACCGTTCAAATTTGAGTCCATCAATTTTGTACCCTACGTATGGAGATTACAATGCATTCCCTTCATTCTACAAATCCCAAATATAAACAACAAAAAATTCTTGATTGAAACATGGATTGGACGGAAATTCGAACTAAAGTTGTCTCTGAAATCAAGATCATGTAAGTGAAGATTCACATTCACAACACTCTAAGTTAAAAGATGCCATAAAATATTTCGACAAACCCATATCATTTAGAACTTCTAATGCTTTTTATATCTTGATAATTAAACATGTCATGTGTAAATGTTTAAACAAATGAAAAGGAACAAATTGTCTCGAGATTCAATGAACAAAAAGAATTCACAGATAGGGGCAAACTCTGGATTAAAGACAAGGGCAAACACTGCATTCAACATTTAGGTCAGGAATGAACTCCGTTTTTTAATTTCTATGCAAGCCGGGGCAATTCCTGCATTTTGTATAAGCCGGGGCAATACCCCGCATTTTACATTAAAGACGGGGTAACCCCCTACAATTAGAAAATCGGGACAATACCCCATATTTTATATTAAACCCGGGGATGAACTCCCGCAGTTTCAAGTCGGGGCAATACCCCACATTTTTCATTAAAGTTGGGGATGAACTTCCGCACTTTCAAAAGTTGGGGCATTCCCTGTATTTCGCATTCAAGCTGGAGCATCCCCTGTATTTTGCGTAAGCTAGGGCAACTCATGAATTTTGCATTCAAGCCGGGGAAGCTCCCGCATTTCACATTAAAGACAGGAGTAAGAAGTGGAGAGCTTCTCAAGATATCCACAACGAGGCAAGCCTGCATCAACATCCTCATCACCGGAACCACTCTCATCAATATCAAAGAACGATTCATCACTAGCCTCTGAACTAGAGCGGGCTCTCGAAGGACCAGCCTCAGATGCAGACGTTTTCCCAGAGCAGCGACGTAGAGCCATCCTGAAGGGAAATCAAATTCAAATCAAAAGTGAAAAGTTAAAAATACATGCAAATATATAGGGTTATTTTTGATGCATTTTAATTTTTAAACCCTAGCATAAGGGTTATCGGTGGTTTTGATTGATGTAATTTAGACCTTAGCGTAAAGGTCAAATAATATTAGTGAATCTTGGTTAAATAGAAAACCGATGAATTTTAATTTCAAAACCCTAGCATAAGGGTTATCGACGGTTTTGATTGATGTGATTTAGACCTTAATGTAAAGGTCAAATAATATCAGTGAATCTTGGTTAAAGTGAAGACCAATGAATTTTAATTTCAAAACCCTATCGTAAGGGTTATCGGCAGTTTTGATTGATATGATTTAAGACCTTAGCGTAAAGGTCAAATTATATCAGCGAATCTCGGTTAAAGCGAAGACCAGTGAATTTTAATTTCAAAACCTTAACGTAAGGGTTATCAACAGTTTTGATTGATATAATTTAGACCTTAGCATAAAGGTCGAATTATATCAGTGAATCTTGGTTAAAGAGAAGACCAATAAATTTTAATTTCAAAACCCTAGCGTAAGGGTTATCGGCAGTTTTGAATGATGTGATTTAGACCTTAGCGTAAAGGTCAAATTATATCAGTGAATCTTGGCTAATGCGAAGGCCAGTGAATTTTAACTTCAAAACCCCAACGTAAGGGTTATCAGCGGTTTTATTTGATTTAAACCTTAGCGTAAGGGTCAAATTATATCAACGAATCTTGGTTAATGCGAAGCCCAATGAATTTTAATTTCAAAACCCTAGCGTAAGGGCTATCAGCGATTTTGATTGATATGATTTAGACCTTAGCATAAAGGTCAAATTATATCAACGAATCTTGGCTAATACAAAGGCAAGTGAATTTTAATTTCAAAATCCTATTTTAAGGTTTATCGACGTATTTGAATTGATGTGAATTAGACTTTAGCGTAAATGTCGATCATATCAAAAACCCTAGCATAATGGTTATCGACAAATTTGGTTGATGTGAATTAGACCTTAACATAAAGGTCGATCATATTAAAACCTTAGCGTAAGGGTTATCGGCGTATTTTGGTTGATGCAAAAACCATGCGAATTAGACCTTAGCGTATAGGTCGATCATATTGAAATCTTAGCATAAGGGTTATCGTCGTATTTCGATTGATGCAAAAACCATGCGAATTAGACCTTAGTGTAAAGGTCAATCATATTAAAACCTTAGTGTAATGGTTATAAGCATATTTTGGTTGATGCGAAAACTATGCGAATGACCTTAGCATAAAGGTCGATCATATTAAAACCTTCTCAATATGCATTGATATGAGAAGTTCCAATTAATATTTATATTCTTTGTAGATGTAAGTGAGGAGATAAAATCCCTAACTATTAACTAATCATATTATAAATTTAAAGTTTGCAAACATTATAAAATTTTGATATTATTTTCTCTCATCTGCACTCATATCAAGATTATAGTGTTATTTTTTATTAAAAGTTCTAAAATAATAAGAAAAGATCGGAAATATTTTTATTTTTTGAAATTTTTAGATTTTTTTGAAAGTATTTTGAAAATTCTGGAAATTTTCTACAAATTTTCCGAATTTTTGAATTTCCGAAACTTCCGAAATTGGAACACAAATTAAATTTCCGAAAATTTCAGAATTGAAATTAGAACGAATAAATGAATTCCGAAAAAATATTCTAAATTCCAAAATGAGTTTTTCTGTTCAGTTCCGTTCCAATGAACAGTCCTACTTAATAGGCTTAGCCAATGTTCTAAATACCGTACTGGTCTTCGTACCAATTTTCTAATTGGTACGGTATAGTACCGATACCGGTCAGATACAGATACCATTTTGGATTTAGTGCTAATACTATAATATATAAATATTGAAATTTAATACATAAAAACTATAATTACTTAAATTTAAAAAATGCGAATATTAATGTGAAAAATTGTAATTCTTATAATTAGTTATTCAAATTCATAGTTCTCTAATTTTGACAAGATGTGGTGATTAAAATTTTATAAAAAGTTTAACATGATGTATGTTCCATTGAGTAGTTGTATTTGGTTCACATTATTTATATTTTTTATCGTTTATTCTACATTTAAAAAAATCCAATATACAGATATTTTAGAAAAAATTTAGTAATTTTTTTAAAATGTCACACTCAATATACAAAATTAAGTCAAAATACATAGATAATTTAATTTTTTGTCTTATCAATATTTTTTAGTAATTTTTAGCAATTTTTAGTTTTTTTAAATACTACCAAAATTTGACCGGTACCGACCGGTACGGCTGGAAAACAACCAATACGGTCCGGTACCAATCGGTATTGGGGTCGGAACAATACCAAGGGATCATTGTACCAGATTGGGGCAGTTATGTACCGGCCGGTACCTACCGGAACAGTATTGAGAACCTTGGGCTTAGCAATGCCAATGATTGGGGAAGAATTATGTGAAATTGCAGTTGAAATTGCAGTTATAGAAAATCCATCCTCATTTCGAAGCCATAAAATTTTTTGTAGTGTGGTAGAAAAATACCAATAAGCAAGAAAGGATTAGAGCTTGGGGCACAAGGGTGAGTGAGGACCAATCACCTTAAAGCAATAGGTTGAGTCGCGAACGCAACCAACTTAGATCCCGTCACCCGTAATCAATGATTTTTTTCTTTTGTGTGTGATTTTTTCTTTTGGGCATTTGTGCGTGTATTTAACCGTAGAGTCTTAAAAATCCCAAAGCCGACGAAACGAGAAAATGATATCATTCTCTTTAAAATTACTACATGAGAAACACAATACTTCAATGTGTGGGATTGTGTTAAATTTTCAGCTATTTATGCACCAAACACAGAGCCAATCCAAATAATTGATAACACTTAGTTTCCTAAGCATTGCAAAATTTACAAACCAATCAAAATGCAGCAGGCACAATGGAATCTCATGGCCATTCAAATCAAAGCAATCAACATGAGCCAATACATTCCAATGGTCGTTTCATTACATACTACATATCTAACCAAACCATAATTTTAAATATCAAGTTAATCGATGAGCCATAACTAAATCTCAACTACAGGGGAAGGAACTGTTATTGTTTCCTCTTTCTGATTTCTGTTTCCAGGATAAGGTGAAACTGAGTGAAGAACTCAGCTGAGCTCACTCTACCAGATTTAGACTCAATGTGTTTCTCCATCTGATTCATGGTTGTCACTGTGTCCCTTCAATCCCAAATCCAGATTCAAGTGGCTGATCTTTGAGTGTTGTCCTGTCAACGTGCTCTTGTTTGTTGCCTGCAATACGAAACCGTTAAGACTTACCAATAACCGGCAATGGTACACGTTCATTGTCAAGCATGAAAAAATGTGAAAATGCATAAACAACCTGCATTTCTTCATAAAAGCACTCTCCATGTGAGGCTTTTCATATGCATAATCACTCTTGCAAATAGTTTTCTTGGTGAGTGAATCAACCCTGCTTATTTCGTGGTGTTCATCAACATTTCCACCAATCTCCTTTGTCTGTTCTTCTAGAACAACAATCTGAAAAATGAAATTCATCAGCAACTCAATCTATATGATACTTAGTGAACTCTAATTATTACCTTGTCCAATCCATGTTCTACATTTCCAAACAATAAAAGACCAAGAGAAAGGCAAGACAAGAGGTAAAGTAGATTTCCAAACGAATCGAGCTATTGGTTATGTCCTTAAAACATATTCTCTGCCTAGCAGACTGAGTTGATATACGAGCAATCCAGGGAAGAATCGTAGAAAAGCGATAATCAGAGTGCTACGATACTTGAGATGCACTCGTGATTATTGGATACACTATACCAGATATCCAACAGTATTTGAAGGGTACAGTGATGCTAACTGGATTTCTGATATAAAAGACTCAAAATCCACGAGTAAATATGTTCTTACTTTGGGTGGTGCAGCAATGCCTTGGAAATCTGCTAAACAGATGTGTATTGCACGTTCTACAATGGAGTCGGAATTCATTGCTTTAGATAAGAGAATTGAAGAGGCATAATGGCTACACCATTTTCTCGAAGATATTCCAAAATGGTTGAGACATGTGTCAGCAATATGTATCCATTATGATAGTCAATCAGCAATTGAACGAGCACAGAGTAATATGTACAATGGTAAGTCGAGACAACCAATGTGTTAAACAAATAGCTAGTTGATAAATCATCGATGGGAATGGGGCTAAAGCTTATGACATTAAAGCTACCATTTGAAACCAGGGACGAGAAGAACATTGATGTATCTTAGTTTTTTTTCATAGTTGAAACAACAAATATATATATATACAACCAGAGGTGTAAAATATCCTTCAAAGTCCCTAATTCAGAATACAAATGGGCACAATTGGTGCATGAATATACCTTCAATACAGAAAATAAATGGAAAAAATGAAGTTCATAAAAGCAGAATATGAATGGAAAAGACTAAAAATACAATGAATGAGGGCATTGGTTGCCCTATTGACCCTCCAACTGCCATTTCATTCATATATTTCCAGGATTTCCAATAGGGCTAACACAACACAAACACAGATCCATCAAAATAAGCACTCAAAGTTCTTGTTCTAGCATCTCCTCTCCTCAATCAACCTCAAAATCTTGTTTCACCACAAGACTTAGATGCAAAGAAACACGAGATTCACAAACACATAGAAGTCACCCGACAATTTCCAAATACAATTGATTATGAACCCTAATTTCTACCCTAAATTTTCAAGACTAAGTGAAAGAGAGAGAGAGAGAGAGAGAGAGAGTAATCAACATCCCCATGAGCAAATTCAGTTATTGACAGCTCCTTTGGATAGTGAGAAAGGAAGAGAAAAGAAAGGTTTGTGTTTTCTCCCCAAATCTCTTTGTGAGAAATGGTGAGAACAAAACACAACTTGCATTTGAACACATATCTCCCCATTTCTCATCCCATTTATCCAAACAAGGGGTGAGAAATGACGAGATTTGTCTCTGTGTTTTTTTCCCTCATCGCAAATGAAGAACCAAACCCCACATTTTTTTGCTTCAAAAAGTTAACCTTGCAGCATATAGTACAAAGTAAATAAATTTTAACTATACCCTCTCAGTTCATACAAAACCCTAAGGACAAAATACATAAACAAAAGCTAAGTGTGAGTATTGAGCAGAAGCTATAGATGGCGGGAAAGGCTTGATCTATACCGGAGTGTAGCGGAACTTGCGTCTAGGTGGCTCATCGGTGTTGGCCGGAGAGATAGGGGTCCACCGCCACAGCATCAGAGCTGAGGCATTGTTGTGGTGGCGGTTATTCTTGTAGGAGCTGGTGGATGAGGAGGAAACGTGAACCCACTGCTTTTTCCATCTCCTAACTGGACCGCTGAACACGGTTGCTGGGCCGTACCTTGACGACGCCCGTCCGAGTCTGGACCCCACTCCCTCCATCCCCCAAGTTCGACTGAACCCACACACAACAGAGAGAGAGAGAGAGATGAATCTGAGGAGTGTCAGTCCAACTAAACTTTGGTGGCTTTCGAGTAGTTTATATCTTTGATTAAAAAAAGTATAACTTTTTCTTTTTTAAAAAATATAGTTTTAATTTTTTATCAAATTCTTGAATGTATTTTTAATAAATTTAATTGTTTTAATTTATTTCAGGAAAAAAGATTTATCATTGATTTGTGAAGTGTAAATTCACAATTAGCAGTTTAGGAGATGGTAGATTAATTTTTTTAAAATCTATATTACATTACAATACGGAATCTAAAAAAAGATTCTAAAAGAATATATCATTTTACTTAATCTCAAACTTTAATTTTATCACATTTAACAGTTTAAAAATATCTCTCTTCCAAATTAACTTTTCAATGCACTTTTGTAAATATGTTGTACTTGTGTGGTCAAACTTATAATACTCTAATTATATCTTACTAGTCATTTGGCACACAATACATGTGTTACAGTTGAGCAATTTGGCGCATACTACATGTGTAGGGATTTAGAATAATTGACTCTATGACATAAAGGGGAGACACCAAATTGGTGCCCTTCCTTTATATACTAGTATAGATCTTAATTTTTAATTATATCTTATACTTTATTTTTTAACATAATTATATTTTATATCACTGTTTAATTATATTTTACTCTCATTTTTAATTATACATAATTATATTTTATCCTAACGTA
>NMUG010007568.1:0-12013 GCA_002855965.1 Monotropa hypopitys
TACCTTTACAGCGTGGCTAGGGTTTTCCTTTGTACTTAACAGTACAGACTATAAAGGGACGATAAATTTCATCGGTGCCGATCCCCTTATGAACAAGACTAGAGATATTTCTATCGTTGGGGGAACCGGAGATTTTTTCATGCACCGTGGAATTGCAACCCTAATGACCGATTCATTAGAAGGGGAAGTGTATTTCAGGCTTCGTGTTGACATGAAATTTTATGAATGCTGGTAAGATTCAAAAGAAAATTTGAAGTCAAGAAGTTTATGAGATAAGTGAAAATAGCGCAGTGGTTTTGGTGATTGTCCGGGTGGTTTCTTTCTTTAAGTTTTTTCTTGTTTTTTTGTGGTGTGTTGCAAATGAATAAATGTGAAAGAGATTGTCCTCTTTACCTAATAAGTATTCTATTTATTGGGTATGGATAAATGTCTTCTACAATTTGCTTCTATATTTTTTACAACGAATTAACTTTGATAAGAATATTAATAACAAGACCACCTTTGCCCTAAATTTTTTGGGTATTATAGTCACTATTTTTTGACTATTTCTTTAATACCCGTTCCGTGAATTAATTAATTTAATAAAATGGAGAAAATTATATAAATAATTTTTGAGAATTTTGGTGTGAAGATGTTAGCCGTATGGATGAGTTGGGAAATATTTTTTCGTGTTAATGATTTAAACCTTGTGAGGTGGTATGTCAATTATGGAGGAGTAGTCCATTAAAGAGTTAAAATGATTTCTATGGTTTTATGGTGTGGTGGGTTGTATTGAAAAATAATCTAGGGGTGCATGGTAGTGAGATGGTCTGAGGAGGAAGGAAAAAATAACTTACATGAGGAATGACTCATTATACATTTGGCCTAAAATTATGTCTCTCTCGTATATGCAATTGTCTAGTCATTTTTATAGAGTATATCCATTGTATATATAGAGAGAGAAGGAAAGAAGACTTGAGAAGAAATTTATTACTTAAGCACTTGATATTTTCTATCAAGAATTCGAATTGGCTCTTCAACATAAGATAAATCTTCTCTTATTTCTAGCGACTCAATGACTATAACATGAGATGGATCAGGTACGTACTTCTTGAGTATCGACACATAGAATACATTGTGTAAGCAGGACAGATTTGATGGTAAATAAAGTCGGTAAGCTGTAGCACCAATGTGATCCAATATCTCAAATGGACCAATATATCGTGGGCTAAGTTTCCACTTCTTGCTAAATCTCATAATCCTTTTTCATGGCGATACTTTGAGAAATACAAAATCTCCTTTCTCAAATTCCAAGTCTCTTCTTCGATTATTTGCATAACTCTTCTGCCTGCTTTGAGCTACTTTACTCTTCTCGCGAATTGTTTCGATCTTATCGGTTGTTATCTGAACAATTTCCGGCATTAGCAATTTCTTTTCTCCAACTTCTGCCCGACATATCGGGTTCTACATTTCCTCCCATAAAAGTCTTCATAAGGTGCCATTTCCATAGTAGCTTGATAACTATTATTATAAGCGAATTCCATGAGCGGCAATAAATTATCCCAACTCCCCGATAATTCTAACACGCAAGCACACAACATATTTTCTAATGTTTGGATTATTCTTTCAGATTGCCCATCGGTTTGCAGGTGAAATGCAGTACTGAACTTAAATGATGTTCCCATCGCTTGTTGCAGACTCGGCCAAAATATGGACATGAATCTTGGATCTCTATCAGACACAATAGATAGCGGAGCTCCATGAAGCTTTATGATTTCATTAACATATAACTGAGCCAATTTGTCGAGACTGAATGTAGCTTTGATAGAAAGAAAATGAGCCGACTTGGTCAATCTGTCTACATTCACCCAAATAGAGCCGTGACCCCTCTGCGTGCGTGGTAAACCAGAGACAAAATCCATTATAATGTGATCCCACTTCCATTCTGGAATCGGTAGTGGTTGCAATAACTCTACCGGACGCTGATGTTCTGCTTTTACCTACTGACAAATTAGATATCTAGATACGAATTCTGCAACTTCTCTCTTCATGCATGACCACCAATAATGCTCCCTCAAAGCTCGATAAAGTTTGGTACTGCCTGGATGCATGGCATAGGCAGAACTATGTGCTTCCTCCAAAATTTCCCTTTTAAGACTCCTATCATCAGGAACGTACAAACAAATTCCAAATTATAAGGTTCTATCATCACATAGAATAAAATCTGATCGATCCCTCCTTTTTACTTCCTCCGCAATTTTTAATAACACTACTTCTTTCTGGGCTTCTTGGATTCTTTCGATCAATAACGTCTTAAATTTTAAGGTTGCTAACAAGGCTCCATCTTTTTTCATTCCAAATCCTACCCTCAAAGATTTCAAATTAGAAAATAGATCCAACTTCTCACTCTTCATAAAAGACAATTTTCCAGATGACTTTCTGCTTAAGGCATCAGCTACAACATTAGCTTTGCCTGGATGATACATAATAGTACAGTCATAATACTTGATCAGTTCAATCTATCTATGCCGCCTCAGATTTAGATCTTTTTGCGTAAAAAGATGCTTCAGACTCTGATGATTTCCAAGATCGATTTTTGGACATATACCATTTACTACGAAGGGAGGATGGTATGCAACAAGTTCAGGGTACAGGAAAATTATGGTCTAAATGGTATCCACCAAAAGTATCGTGGTTCACATGGTCGGCAATTCAGAATTCAATTCCTGTTATTTCTCTACTTCAATCAAGGGGAATTATTCCAACAAATTCACAAACATATTGCTATTTATGCGGTACTCACGAGGAAGATAGCAACCATCTATTAATTACCTGCAGAATAAGTTGGGCGATTTGGACAGAAACACTGAGGTGGTGGCCAATTTTCTGGGCTACTCCACCGGATTTCAAAACTTGTAAGGAATGGTGGTGTAACTCTTGCTTCAGGGGCTTACAAAGGAGAGTTTGGAGGATGTCCTTCATGACTGTTGCATGGAATATATGGCTTCTCAGAAACGGAAAATGTCACGTCCGAACCAAATTAAATAAATTAAATAAAGATATTATGATATTTTAGAAGAAAAGGAGAAAGAAAAATAATGTGTGAAGAAGGGTTTATATTTTTGTAAGAGTATAATATTTTTTTAGCAAAAATAAGTTTAATTGTATGTTATTTTCATGTAAGTGTGAGTGGTGGCTCACAAGGGTGATAATGAGTGTTAGTGGAGGGCAAGGATGTCATTTGAGTTAAAAAGCTGTCATTATAGGTATAAAAGAGAGTTTACTCTCCATTAGGGTTAGCCCCAACCCTTGTGTGTCTATAGACAGGTAGAGAGAGATTAAGGGAGAGAGAGAGAGAAAAGTTTGATTTGGGAAACTTGAAGAAAGAATTTGAAGAGGGGTTCTCTATCAATCTTAGTGCTAACATCAAAGAGGTAAAATCTGTGTTTTTATTTTTTAAATTTCGTGCTTAATTAGCCCTGGATTAAGGATTCTTCCTTAATCACGTTTAAGGGCTGATTAAGAGAACCTAGTGGACAAAATCATGTTTTTGAGTATTGGAAACTCAATCTTTGAGGCTTAAACTTTGATATGATTTGAGGAAGATATTCATAAACAAGTTTCAGAAGTTGTTTTGAGGTTTTTCTACAAAAAAAATCGAGTTTAGAAGGGGTTTTATCGAAGAGGATTAGCAAAACGATTAGCAGATTTTCGATCTGCTCGATTCTGCGCGAACCGGTACGCGCACCGGTATGCCGGGCGGCATGCCGGGCGGCGTACCGGCCTTAACAAATTTGCCAAACCATAGGAAAATCACATGTGAAAAATTGTGTTAACCGGCATGCCGGCCGGTACACCGGTTTCCATACCGTTTACCATAGTGGTTTAAGTAGATTTTGGACAGTAAGGTATGTATTTTATAGAATCAAAAATTTACACTAACCGGCATGCCGACCGGCATGCCGACCGGCATGCCGGGCGGTACACCGGTTGTGTACCGGTCCCATACCGGTCAGTAGGAATTTTGGGAAAAAGTGTTTGGATCATCGGAAATTGATATGTAATTAATTTTAAATCATTTTAAGGAGAATTTCCTGACTGGGAGAGGCTGTAAAATTTATAAATAAAATCCTTAAGAATTATAATTTAGATTTTGGAAGGATTATTTATACGTGGTTATATTATAACAGGAGATCAGTCCGGATCTTCAAAGACATCCCAGTAGATTCACATATGGCGAGCTTACCTTACTCGGTGAGTGTGTAGCTACCTTTTATATATATGTGCTCTGTGTTTATATGAGATTATGTAGGAGTTGTGTGAGTTACATGAATGTTATGTGATAATTGCATAGGAATAGTTGTTATTACTTCCTACTTGCAAGCATGTGAAAGAATAAAAACATATTATAATACATTGATGTTGGGACTGCGGTACCAATGACATGAAAAGAGAAATGTGGTGTGTTGAGATTGGGACTGCGGGACCAACGACTTACAAAGAGGATTGTGCCATGCTAAGGTTGGAACTGCGGGGTCCAACGGCATAAATTATAAATTGAAAAATGCATTAAGCAATGTGATATGTTGAGGTTGGGACTACGGGACCAACGGCATAAAAGATTATGGGGAAAACCCCTTCTTACATGTTGAAGTCGGGCTGCGGTTCGGTGACATGTTGTGTGTTGAGGTTGGAACTGCGGGGCCAACAAAATGAAAAGATACAATGAGCATGTTATACAAATTTACAGAAACACAATGCATGTACGTGATATGAATACGTGATAGATGGGGAGAGTCACAACCCCTTGGACAATTGTTGTGTACGTGATAGATGGGGAGAGTCACCACCCCTTGGACAAATGCATGCT
Organism: Monotropa hypopitys; assembly: GCA_002855965.1. Classification (NCBI taxonomy): domain Eukaryota; kingdom Viridiplantae; phylum Streptophyta; class Magnoliopsida; order Ericales; family Ericaceae; genus Monotropa; species Monotropa hypopitys. The sequence continues at coordinate 4,850 of NMUG010007568.1, forward strand.
TACGTGATAGATAGGGGAGAGTCACAACCCCTTAGTTGTTTGTTCTTTGTCTATACTTTGCCTGTTTCTGTGAGTTCTCTTTATATTAGCAAATTGCATATATCGACTGTTAGCTGACACTCCTGGATATCTTTTGTTGTTTGTGTTGCAATCTATATCCAGGTCAGGAGGAGTAGCTGGTTCACTTTGCTAGCCATTGCCAGGTTGCCTTGCCGAGCAGTTGTTAGAGGTTTCTCCTTGATGGAGATTTTTACTTTGCAGTTTTTGGTAGATGGTTTGAGAGAGAGACTGTTCTTACTTGTCAGTTTAGTTCTGTGAGTTGTGTTGCTGATTCGCAGAGTTTTCTTTGCAGACTACTTGTTGGAGTTTTTATTGATATGTTCCGCTGCGTTGGTTTTACTTTACAGTAGACTTGTGAGTTTGAGGTGATTTTTATCACTGGAGTTTTAGTTGTGGTACTTTGTAGTCATTATCCATTGCCAGTTTTTAATATTTTTAATATATTCTGGAATAGGTCGTGACAGAAAATGTTTCAGGCAGGAGGTGGTGGATCTCAGCAGAACCTGCGACAAGATAAAATTGTCAATTGCACTATGGGCCAAAATCAACGTTCCAGAGATGGGGCTAGCCTTATCTCTGTGCTTATCGAACTGGTCAGCCTTCATGGAAGCGGTAGCAGATTTATCTTCAGCAGGGATTCCTAGACGGCGTATCCGCGAGCATGGTGAGCATTGAGCTGAATACGGGAGAGTGTGGAATCTCTGGACCTTTATCGATTCGGGAGAGGGTGGAATCTCTGGACCTTCATCGTTCTGTGTTTCCTTCGATTTACCCAGAAATTCTCATTTTGTTCTTGATTCAAGTCTCGATTCTGGGGGGAGCTCTGAGGGGCAGGTTCCACATTCAATTCCTGGTGGATAGTAGGGCAAAGAGATAAGACGTGTAGAATGGGATTGGGAACGTATTCATTGTGATGTTCTCCACACTCAATTTCTAAAGCCATCTCATTATTACAAGCGTGTCAAGTGGTGTTCTTCAAACACCTGCATTCTTCTGAAGTTTCATTTACACTTTCCTTCTCGGGCCGGGTATTTCATAGAGTGTGGGCCGAATGGGGCGGTTTATTTGTAAGTAGTTGTGGGCTCTCATTTCATCTGGTCCCATGTACATGTAATCTGGTTATAATTTGGGCCATGTACCTTGTATCTTATGTTATTATGAAATAAATGTTCTGGTTATCAAAAAAAAATATATGCATGATGTACTAATGTTGCAACATTTCTAGTAACAAATAAACTCTAAACAATGTTTTTTATTTCTTCTATTTATTTTTAGATGTTTATGTTTATTTAATTTATTTTTTAATAATTTTCCATAAGCATTTATTCTGATCAGAAACACTAGGAACCAGTTGCGGGTTTACGGTTGGTTACCGATTGTGGCTTTTAGCTTGACTCTAGTCCGACTTTTGAAATGACTTGAGAGGTGTAGGATAAGTGGGAGCTCATCTAAGACTGGATACGAGAAGATACATATGATTTGGTGTAGGAATTACCTTAATTGGTGCAGAACCGAACAATGGATTCTTCACAGGTTACTATTCATTGTCTTCTTCCCTTAATTCTTCTGAGTTTGATTCTCTAAAACTCCTAACTCCTTACAATCAGATATCCTCCTTACACACTCAATCTATACTTTGATTTTTCTCTTACAACAATTGATATTTGATTTACAAGATGTTACAATTTGTTTCATGATAGAAGAGTTAGATTTGATACGATATATGAGATATATGTATTTTACTCTATAACAATGGTTGCCTCTCCTATGAATTCGACACCTCACAAGCCAGCACTTCTTGCAGCACATTTGATTGATAATTACTTGACACCGCGACACATGTAATATACATATACCATATATATGTATCATCTCTTACGTATCCTCCCTCTTTCTTTGACAACTCATAAGCAAATTCCAAATTTTTCCACTTTAATAACACATTTGACCCTCTAATTTTAAATTTTACTAATTGACCCCTATTGATTATTGTTTCCTTTTAATTACTTCTTTAAACAACTTAACTCCCTTATTACACTTCAGAAATTCTCGAAAAAAATTCCAATAATTCTTATTCGATATATTCAAGCTTCCAAAATTATTTCAGATATTTTTACTTGATTCCATAATATTTTTAATGATTTGATTTCCTTATTAAATTTTTAATACCTTTTTAATTAATTCTTAATTAAATGATTAAGCTTGTTTAACATGAACAGATTTCATAGGTATGATTACTTATTAGTCCTTACCACTGCGGCAGAGAAATGAGCGGCCCTTGATTCATTACTTGTGTATTATCGAGAATGTTCACGGGGTCACAGTACTGTCATTAAGGCATGGTTAGTGGACATAATGACCCTTGGCTATTGTGGTTCTGAGAGGAGTTGTTTAGATGCGATTTGAGATGGATCTTATTTGATTCTAAGAGATTTCACAAATGAGATTTTGAGATAACAAAAATATAAAAGAGTTTTTGAGATTTAAAAAAGAAAAAATGAGGAATTGTGTTTCTAAAGAGACTAGTGGAAGAAAAAGAGTTTTAAAAGAGGAATTTTCTGAAATTGAGAAAAGGTATTTTAAACTAAGGAATATTCAAATATCTTTAAAAATGTGTTGAAAATAGAAAAGTTTTGAGAAATATAGTGATCCATAGATATTTTTTATTCTCTTTCTTATTCTGTTCTATAGTACCCCACTGAGCCGTCGTGCTGACGTATGTTTTCACACTTCTTGTTAGGTGATCGCGACTAGCATCCACCAGTCCAGCTGCAGCTACAGTAGAGAGAGGGAGATCTGTCAGAGTTATATTAGGTATTTTGAGAATTATCTTTTTATTGTGTCAGTGAGCTTGTTTTTTTAATTTTGGAGTGGAGTTTTTTTTTGTATCTGAGTTGAGTTGTATCTATGTACTCTGAAAGAGTTGGGCTAGAGTTGTTGCCCAATTTGGAGTTTGAGTATATATTCCTTTTATAGTTTGAGATATAGTTGTATTTTAGTAGTTTTATTCAGTTATGCTATTATTTCAGCTTTATTTCTTTACTAGTTGTAGTTGTGTTAGAGAGTGTGAGTTGGTATAAATCTGCCATGTGTACTTCCTAGATGATTGGCATTACAATTATCAATATTTTGATATGATAGGTTTTGTGGTATCATAGCTTTAGTTTTAGAGATTTTGTAGACTAATAGAGTCAACCAGACGGTGGACAATAGGGATTCGTTGAGTTTACAGTTAGAGTTAGAGCTTGTCCTTCTTGTATTTCCTTATAATTTGATTTTCTTATTGAGCAAAATTACTATGGAAGGTGGCAGGCAAAAAGCAAAAGAGAAGAATTCATTGTCTTCTATGGGATAGACATAGGAAGAGCAAGAAAGACAGGGCATGCCTGAGGAAGCAAAAGGAGTTGGGGTGCAAGTGCAAGTCGATTTGGTGAGGCAATTGCAAGAGGCCATAGTTCAGATGACTGAAAATCAGGGATGATTTCTGGAGAGAATTCCGGTTCCACCAGCCCCGGTGTAGAGGCTATTAGTCGATGTTAATACTGGCTTGTTCAAGAACTTTAAAGTGATGGATCCATGAGTCTTTACTAGAGTCAAGGGAGAGGAGGATGCGGAGAACTGGATCACAAAAATCAAGCAAATTTTTTAGATTATGGAGGTAGCGGAAGGCGATAAGTTGAGGCTAACAACATTCATGTTATCTGAAGAAGCACATCATTGGTGGAAATCAACTGACAGAGTGTTAATGGCATCTCCAGCAAGAGTTGATGCGAGGATAAGATGGAATGATTTTGAGGGAATTTTTAATGAAAAGTATTTCTCTCTTTTCTATCAGAGTAAGAAGTAGAAGGAGTTTTTGCTACTGGAGCAGGGCTCTATGACAGTTGATGAGTATGTGGACAAGTTTACGACCTTATCTCATTTTGTACCACAGATGGTTTCCATAGAGCAATGCATGTGTGAGAAATTCCAAATGGGATTGAATTCCTGTATTCAACCCCGAGTTGCTATGTTCCAAGAGCAAGATTTCAAGAAAATGGTTGGAAAAGGCTAAAATTGCTAAGAAGAGATAGATAAAGCTGACGGCAAAAGGGAACATTTTAATAAAGCTCAAACCGGTGGCTATTCACAATAGAGGGGATTGGGAGGTAAAGTTTCAAGTTGGGGAGGACAAAGTTTGCAGGTTAGCAGAGGATCATTTCAACCCCGTAGACAGGCATTTGGAAGAAGCCAGAGTAGAGGTCAGAGTTTTAGCATCCAGAGAAGAGGAATATCCAGCCAGCCGCATTAGAGTTATATAGATATAGATTATTGGGGGTCCTAGCTATCAGGAGTGAGATGCTTCAATTGTAATTGAATGGAGCATTATGCCATAGATTGTCCCGAGGGATCAACGATATGTTTTCATTGTGGCCACACAGGCCATAGGCAGTGGGAGTGTCCGTGGTTAGAAGCAGATGCATCATCTATCGGTAATGCTCCTGTCAGAGGCAAAGGTGGATTTAGCAGTTTGAAAGGAAGAGGAATGGGTCATCCGGTAGCTGCGTCAGGTCAGGGCAGAGGTTTTGCCATAATAGAAGAGGAGTCTCAGGCTTCGCGAGAAGTTATCACATGTACACTTCCTATTGCAACCAGTACCACTCATATCTTGATAGATTTAGGTTCTACTCATTCCTTTGTATCATTTTCTTATGCTAAGAATTTGGATAGACCGTTACCAATACTAGAGCATGAATTATCCATTTGAACTTCTGTTGGGAAAGAAGTAGTGATCAATGTCGAATATAGGGACTGTGATGTCCATATTCAGGATTGGGAGTTGTTAGTGAATTTGTTTCCTCTAGATATGTGAGATTTTAACGTAATTTTGGGGATGGATTGGTTATCCCATAATCATACGACGATTGCTTGTTTCTGTAAAAAGGTAACCTTTCATTTTCCCAATCTACCACCTTTTATATTCTATAGAGATAGAAAGTTTACTTCAACCAGTCTTATATCATCTATTGAGGCAAGAGAGTTGCTGAGGAAAGTGTGTCAGGGATTTCTGGCTCATATTGTTGACACCAGCCTATCTAGTCCTCAGAGTGATGGTATATCGATAGTGAATGAATTTCCTGATGTATTCTTGAAGGAGTTGTAGGGAGTACCAATTGATCGAGAGATAGAGTTCACCATTGAATTATTGCCAGGAATAGCTCCAATTTATATATCATCGTATATAATGGAACCAATGGAACTGAAAGAGTTGAAGATTCAACTGGAGGATTTGCTGAATAGAGGAATTATCAGACCAAGTGTATCTCTATGGGGAGCACCAATTCTATTTGTGAAGAAGAAGGACGAGAGTATGAGATTATATATTGATTATCGGCAACTTAATAAGGTGAAGATCAAAATAAGTATCATTTGCCAAGAATTGATGATTTGTTCCACCAGCTACAAGGAGATGTAGTCTTTTCAGAGATTGAACTGAGATTCGGCTAGTGTTATTTCTAAAACTGCTTTCCGTACGAGATACGGTCATTATGAGCTTGTAGTGTTTCCATTCAGGTTGACGAATGCTCCTGTGGTGTTCATGGATTTAGTGAACCGAGTGTTCATGCCATATCTCAATTTTGTGTTACATTCAGGGTTATTTAGATAACAATACCCTCCACATACTAGTAATCTAGGATATCAAAGATGGGGTGCACTTCCCTCTTCATCCCCTTTTGAGAAACTTCTTATCTTACCTGAATCTAACCCTGATGCAAATGGCCACCAATATTGTCCGCATATTTATAGGGGCGTACGTCTTGAACTAGATTAATGTCTCCCATATCCGTCTCCTAGAGTTACTATACAATTACACAATAAACCACACTAAGGATGATGTCTGGTACCTCAAGGTCCGGTCTAATTGGGACAAACTATTTTTGTGGCTCCCTGATTCAACCAAGAGGGACAACAACGATTTCCTGACCATGAATGGGAATTGGGAGTTTGCTCATGGGTCCCAAATATAACACGTAGTTCCTCGTGCAGACAGAGCCCCTCGTTAGCATTTCTTTCTACTTTTACTCTTTATTGTATTTCGCTGCTTTCTACGCACTAACTCTGATTTTTTTCGTTGTTGCAGATCCTTAGGTGAATAACACATCTTTTCATAATAAATTTGTCGAGAAAAAAGAGATCTCAAAGCCATAAACTTTGTCCTACCCTCCGAACATCTCATTGACCGGTTCTGTGACAACCTATTAGGGTACATGCCACACTATCGGTGGTACCACAGAGATAGTCACTCAGGACTCTTACCATAAATTGACCCCGCTAAACTTGCCATACCAGTAGGAGTTCCCCCTGCCACACCAAGGAATTAAAGTTGTTAGGACGGGTTCCGAAGAAGGCACTAAATAAGACATTCTTCAAGAGATTGAGCATTTGGAGTCCTATGCTTCGCCTAGCTCTGTGAAGATTGTGGGGACATCCTTCCACACTGAAGTAATAGACCTCTATGCTCTACTTAAATGGGACGATGAAATGGACACTTTCAAATTCTTAAACATGTACAAAACTGACCGAAAATCCCGATCACCCACTCCATCAAAGAAAACTATCACAAGCACTTTCGGCCCTGCTACTACCACCACTACCACATCTGCCGCACTACAAGCCCCTCATGTTTTTTTTGTTGCCCCTTTCCAACCAGATACCACCACCTCCCTACTTTTGGAAACTAAGACAGCTAATTAGGCTACACGAACTTGCTAGATGTCCATAGAAATTGCTAATCAGTTTGAGGAGACCCAGACTCCAGAGAGGCTGAGGAAGGGTGATCTTACCCCTGCAGACAAGGGAAAGGCTGTTGATGACGATGAGGATTGGACTGCTTTCTTACAGTGGGAGGATGAGAAGGTGGTTAAAAAGAACCACGTGATCCTGGACAGGGCTACTGTAATACCCGTACCGTTATAATAATAAATAATAATTAATTAATAAAAAATATTTGAAGTTGAAAATAATTTATATAGATGTAGAAAAATAAATAAGGAAGTATGTGAATTTTTATGATTTTTTTTGGTGATTTTTGAGAATTATTTAATCATATAAGTAAGGATAAAT
>NMUG010007569.1:0-12017 GCA_002855965.1 Monotropa hypopitys
CTTTGCAATCCATAATCTTCACCGGTCTCTCCTCGTATGATAAATCTTCATGCAACTCTAACAGTTCCACCTTTAATATGTGCGTTGGATCACTCATGTATTTCCGGAGCATAGAAACATGAAAGACATTGTGCAAACGAGATAACTCCACCGACAAGGTCAAATGATATGTCGTTTCCCCAACTCTATCCATGATCTCATATGGCCCAATATACATGGCGCTAACTTCCCTTTCCCCTTAAAACGTACGACGCCTTTCCACGGTGAAACCCGCAAAAACACATGATCCCCAACCTCAAAATCTAGCTCTCGTCGCCTATTGTCCGCATAACTCTTTTGACGACTTTGGGAAATCCAAAATCTTTCTCGAATGAGTTTAACTTCCTCCGAAGCTACTTGCACTAACTCCGGTCCCAATATTTGACGCTCACCCACCTCACTCTAACAAAGTGGTGTTTGACACCTTTTACCATACAACGCCTTAAATGGTGCCATACCAATGCTAATCTGGAAATTATTGTTATAAGCAAACTCGATCAATGGCAAATAATTGTCCCATCCTCCAGAAAAATCAAGGACACGAGATCTCAACATATCCTCAAGCATTTGGATTGTCCTCTCTGACTGTTCATCCGTTTGAGGGTGGAAGGTTGTACTAAACTTCAAAGATGTACCAAGAGCCTACTCCAAACTTGCCGAAAACCTCGACGTAAACTTAGGGTCTCTATCACTGACAATCGACATTGGTGCTCCATGCAATCGAATAATCTCATCTATATAAATCCTGGCATACCGATCTGTAGAGAATGTAGTCCTCACTGGAAGAAAATGAGCGGATTTTGTCAATCGGTCCACTACAACCCAAATAGAATCAAAGTTCCCCTTGGACTTAGGCAAACCCACAACGAAGTCCATAGTAACGTACTCCCATTTCCACTCAGGTATTGGCAAACTCTGAACTAATCCCCCTGGGCGTTGGTGTTCAATCTTCATTCTTTAACATACAAGGCATCTAGCAACGAAATCGGCTATATCTCTTTTCATTCCTCTCTACCAATAATTTTCTCGCAAGTCCCGATACATTTTAGTAGATCCCGTATGCATAGAAAAATTAGAACTATGACCCTCCTCAAGAATTTTTCTCCTAAGTTCCACATCCTCTGGTACACACACCCGGTTCCCAAACATCAACATGTCATCCCCACGAATACAGAAATTGGATTTTTCACCCAATATAATTTGTTGTCGTACCAACTCAAGAAACACATCAAGTTTTTGACCCTCTCTAATCTGGTCCATAAACAAAGGTCTCACCACAAGATTTGCCAACAGAACATCATTCGCACCCAAAGATAAATCAATACTCGAACTTCTCATTTTGGAAAATTTCTCAACTCTAACACAAATCAAATAAGATACTCTATTCACAGATTTCCTACTCAAAGCATCCGCAACCACATTCACTTTTCCCGGGTGATAATGAATATTACAATCATAGTCTTTAATTAACTTCATCCACCTACGTTTCCTCAAGTTCAAGTCTTTTTGAGTAAATAGATATTGCAAGCTTTGGTGATCGGTAAATATTTCGCATGTCATGCCATACAAGTAATGTCTCCAAAGTTTCAAAGCAAAAACTACGGCCGCTAACTCCAAGTCGTGTGTAGGGTAATTATGCTCATAATTTTCAGCTGTCTCGAAGCATATGCTATAACTCTCCCTCTCTGCATCAATACACAACCCAAACCATAATATGACTCATCACTATAAATTACCAAATCCTTAGTACCTTCCAGAATAATCAAAATAGGTGCTGAAACTAATTTTTCTTTCAATACTCGAAAACTATTTTCACATTCCTCTGACCATTCAAATTTAACTCATTTTCTAGTAATCATAGTCATAGGCATAGTAATGGATGAAAATTTCTCAATGAAGCGCCTATGATAACCTGCCAATCCCAAGAAACTACGGATTTCTATCACACAAGTTGGTCTTTCCCAATTTACAACGACCTCAATCTTCTTAGGGTCTATACAAATACCCTCACTTGAGATAACGTGCTCCAAAAACACCATTCGATCAAGCCAAAATTCACATTTGTTAAATTTTCCATAAAGTTGTTTCTCCATCAATTTTTGTAAAACCAAACCTAAATGCTTCTCATGTTCCTCTCTAGACTGCGAATAAATTAGTATGTTGTCAATGAACACTATCACAAAGGAATCAAAGTAGGGCTGAAACACCATATTCATCAAATCCATAAACACCGTCGGTGCATTAGTCAACCCAAACGGCATAATAAGAAATTCATAGTGCCCATATCTAGTACGAAACACCGTCTTCTCAACATCACTGTCTCTAACTTTCAATTGGTGATAACCCGACCTCAAATCAATTTTAGAAAATACTGAAGCTCCTTGAAGTTGGTCAAAAAGATCATCAATCCTAGGCAATGAATATTTATTTCTAATCATAACTTTGTTCAATTGCCTATAATCTATACACACTCTCATCGAACCATCCTTCTTCTTCACAAACAAAATGGGTGCTCCCCAAGGGGACACACTAGGTCTAACAAACCCCTTGTCAATCAACTCTTTCAACTGCATCTTTAATTCATAGAGTTCAGCGGGTGACATCCTATAAGGAGCTATGGATATAGGATTTGTACCCGGAACTAACTCAATTGTAAACTCCACCTCTCTAATTGGAACTATCCCTAGCAACTCATTTAGAAAAAGATCTTGAAATCCCTCACAATAGGAATATCCTCAATACTATTCTCACATTGTTCAGAATCAATGACATAAGCCAAAAACCCTTCACAACCCTTACTCAACAAGGACATAGCCTTCAAGGACGAAATGACACGCCTAGGCAATTCTATACTATCACCACAAATTTGCAAATTGGGTTTACCCGGAACACGAAACAAAACTTCTTTGCTGACACAATCAATAATGGCAAAGTGGGTGCCTAAAAAATCCATCCCCAAAATCACATCCAAATCTGACATGTCTAACGGAATCAAATCTGATAATAAAGGCTCACCAATCACCCAAATTTCACAACCTGGATAGTAAGATTCAAGTTCAATCACATTCCCTATTGGTGTCAACACTAGCAAACTGTGGCCTAACGGTGACAATACTTTATCGATGCATGTGCCAGAATCTATCAAAAATTGTGCGTAAAGAGTGGATACATGAATAATACCTGTCATGTCTAGATTGTTTTGAGCTGCTTGTCGATCCAATGCAAACACCCTGTCATGAGAAGCCTGACCTGCGGTGCCTCTATTTGGTCCCCCAGCTACATTGCCCACTGAAACCACTGGTTGCTCACACTGGTATGACTTATGCCCAAATACCCCACATTTGAAACACTTTACATTATTGTTACCCTCACTACAATCCCTAGCAAAATGATCCGGCGAATTACACTTGAAACACTTTCTCACAAAATCCTTACCCTCAGACCCCGCTAGTTGATTCACACTTTTTTCTTGTCTACCCTTCCATCCACTATCTTGGCTACTCTTGCCACTCCCACCATGACTCTTGGTAAATTTTGATTTAGAGTTACCACTTTTAAAGCCACTTCCTCCCGATTTTTTATTATAATTTCTAAACCTCTTCCTGTTCTCCTCCCTCAACCGAGTATTTTGCATATCCACCCAAGTCCTCTTAGCCATATCCACTAAGTCTGCAAAATTAGTCTCCCTAAACTGCAAAAGTTTTGTATACATAATTGGTGATAATCCCATCCGAAAATTGTTACACCTCAAACCCTCAGTGCTAATTATCTGCGGTGCATATCTAGACAGTTGTGCAAACTTCGTCTCATATTCTTCTATAGACATTCCCCCTTGCCTCAAATTTGTAAAAGCTGCAATTTGTTCATACCAAAAACTTCCCGGATAATACTTCTCATTGAACCCTCTTACAAACCTATCCCAAGTAATAACATTAGGGACGTTTGGCACAACACCAATTGACGATGCCCCTTCAAGCCTCTTAAAAGACTCCCACCAGTTTCTAGCCTCACCTTGAAATAGAAAAGTGTCTAACACCACTCTTTGGTCACCAACAACTCCCATCATATCTAACACCAGCTCAACCTCCTTCAACCACTCCTCGGCCACCATAGGGTCATTTGACCCTTCAAATACCATACTACACAGCCTTTTAAATCTTTCTAGAAGACCAGTACTCATACCTCTATCCATATTCTGATTGTTTTTCCACTGGAAAAATAGGTTTTGATTTTCAGCTAATTGTGCTATGGACGCTATCATCTGGGCCTTCTCTCCTACCTCAGGTGGAACACCCCCTCCACCACTAGGGTTTCCCCCATTGACACTAGCTTATCCCTCAGGCATTTGATTGTTTGGTTTCATTGATCCCTGAAATTTCACAACAAGAAACAACATTGTGGAAACAAGTGTTAGATGCCAAAAACTCACGCGTTAGTCACCCACAATACAATGACTCAATGCATGACTCGACATCCTATGGTCCACTACTTAGCCACTTCTCCCCAACCACTCATCCCTTAGCATTTTGTTATATTACGCTTTTCCACTTAACTTTCACAAGACTTCCCATTGGAAGAGAATGTTGATTGGCGTCTTTCCAATCGGATTTCAAGGCAAGTCCCATGGGTGTCAAAGACACACATAATAGTCCCAAAACACTAACACCACAATTCCAACCTTCACTAAGTTACATGGTCCGCCTACTCGGACCCAGAACCTAAGCTCTGATACCAAGTTGTAACATCCCAAACTCCAAGAACGAATAAAAATGCGAAATAAAAATTTTTCTTAAATGAATACCTCAAAGTAACCTTATTCATGACAATTAAAAGATCAGATCACCATCCAAAGTCAAACTACTATAACATCAATATCCAAATTGCTTCATCAACCAGAAATTACTAATATAAAGTGAAAGTTCCACTAAGGAACAACTTCCAAAAATAACTAACAACTGAGAAGGGAATAAGTAAAACTGCAAGAACTAACTACTACCAACGAGCACATTACTAGCCCAAAGTCTTCTTCTTGGAAAAACTTCTCTCTAGCTTCGTAGTGGACCGCTATCACTGGATACCTATTTCCAAGTCAAAAAAAGGAAATAGAGTGTGAACATATGCATCACAAGTTCTAAATGAAAGGCAAATAAGAGTACGATTCAACTTTTAAATCAACAATGTTCCGAAAATAGGAAAGATGCAATGCCATGCAATGATACCAACTTCCCTCTCAACTTTCCACATTTAAAAGCCTTTCATACATAATATAAATCTGGATTGCAGCCCCTTTCCAACATAATGGACTTCTCACATCATTTTCTTTCAAAATAGCTATTGCTATATGCAATAGTTAGTGCACCCCATACACTATCACATGGAACCGCAACCCCATTCCAACATGACGTCGAACCAGAGCCCGACCTCGACATGTAACATGCTATCGAATCGCAGCCCGACTTCAATATGTAAAGGGGCATCCCCCATGGCCATATAGGCACCAATCATCATCCACCATATCTCATATACGTATCATATGAATCACTTTCCGAAGCTCATTCACAAAACATGCCCATAGGCTATAGTTTTTCTCAAAACTTCTTTCTCAAAACATTTCTTCCAAAAACCTTTTCCATACACAAAAATCCTCTCAAAACATACACATGTTGAACGTATGCAACATGCCATGTAACTTCCCATGATTTGTGCAATTACATAAAAATAAAAGAGCACAAGCATCTAAAAGTCAAGATGCTACATTCCTACCCCCACCGATACCACTAGCCAAGCTTTTCCTTGCCTTTGTTCAAGGCGTCAAGATTCCACGGGATTCCCTGTCAAAAATAAATTAACAATTTTAGTCCATAATATACATGAATCGAACAAGGAACATGGAATTTACTTACAGGATTGACAATAATAAAATAACCCTTATTCATGGATTATTACTTACACCTTATTCCAAAACTACATAATTTTTCCAAACCATACCTAACACTAGGTTCATGTTTGAGAGATGACAATGAAAACACATGAATACAATCATCCATAGCCCCTCCTAGATCCCTAGGTTATCAATCGTCTCGCTCCATAACTACATGTATGAAAAACTTCTATAAAATATACAAATAACCCAAAGTTCACACAACTTTCTTATGGAATCCATAGATCCGGCCATGAGTATTAACATACTTGAGCATGACCCTTATATTTCAACTAAACCCATGGATTTTAGGAAGAGGTAGAGAGATGTAGACTTCAAACAATACAAAAATCAAAGGACGTATACTTGATTTAAGCCTACAAGAAAATCCTCGCACCAAAGTTCCACCAATCACCTTCAACCTTGAGGTTTTCTTCAATGGAGGTTCTTCCACCCTCTAGGCCTCTCTCTCTAGGTTAGAATACTCAAAGTGGAGGCTAAAACATGTTAAGTACAACCCTAATACGAATGAGGATGTTTAGAAACTGACTTAGGGCGTAAAAGACCAAAACACCCTCTTTAAAACAGTTTTCGGATTTTTAATCAGCGATGTAGGGTTATCGATAACCCGATCCAGGTGGTTATCGATAACCCGATCCTCGGAATTTAGTATGGGATGGAAAAACTCCCAGTTATCTATAACCTACCAATCATGTTATCGATAACCCGTCCCTCGAGATTTTGGCTAGAAACCTAAAACACCCAGTTATCGATAACCATGCAAACCATGTTATCGATAACACAGTTTGCTGGAAAAATGTTGGAGCCATTGAAACACATGGTTATCGATAACCACAACTCCCTAGTTATCGATAACCAGGTTCTCGGGAAAATGGGCTGGCTATAGGTTCACCTCTACACCCAAAAGTCGAACACTTCAACAACTCCAAACCAAACATACTCGACTCTAAACACTTCCCAACATTCTAAACCTCAAAGATTATGCCCAATATTATAAGTGCCATAATTATTTTACCTAAAATAATTAAAATAATTGTAATTGAATTCTATAAACATGGGTATTATAGGCTAACTCTGCACCAATCTCACTGTAGTGGACCCGAACCTCAAAGCCTCCATAATCCTGGATTTCCAAGCCAAAAGAAAAGAAGACAAACAAGCAAGGAAATCCAGAGTTTGTTAGATATGACACCTAAACATATGACTAATAAGAGATTAATTAATATGACAAGATAACTGAAATTAAAGGCATAAGGAAAGCTAACATAAACATTTAAATTAACAATTGCACATTCTTTTTTCATTTTCCAATTATGCATATCTATGCCTTATCTTGTTTCTTACAATTTCCATATTGTCCATTTCTCAATTCAAGGATAATTAAACCATAACTACCTTATTCATTGTCTCACTACTCTACGCCCAATGAGGGAGACAACTCTAATGGACCATCCATACCTATCTCAACATCTACAACATAAGTGTGTACGACAAGATTCAACATACGAAGGGTGTGAAATTCCCTCTACGACAACTCCTCAACCTCTAAGGTTCACATGGGACACCTTAACTATAACACCCATCCTAGAAATTTGATTATTAAGTTAATTAAAACATGTCTAATCATTGTTATTATGATTCAATTAAAGACTTTATGAGTTAAATAATAACATTGGCATTGGAAATGATGTTGGGAAGTATTAGGGAATTTTATAAAATGTTTATGGGATTTTGTGGAATTAATTGAGGCATTAGAAAATAAAATAAAGCTGATTGTAGGTTTACATAAGTTTCTGGGGTCAAAGTGCAAACACTAGAAATCAAAGATGGAATGTACCAAATTATAAGGTTTTAATTCCATTTAAGGGTCTAAGTGAAAGAATTGGAGTTCAAAGTTGGAATTGGCTTCTGTGGTGTCATATGTCTCGCAAGGCAACAGAAACAACTGAATGATTCGTGGCATAAAATTGAGATGAACTGATCTACATGTGCTAGATGTTAAAAATTGGGTTGCTAGGTGTTGAAGTTACGGGAGTTGCCGTAGAAGATTTGGATTTGGAAAGCACTGATATATATAACTCAGGCATAAAAATATTGATTGAATGATTTGGGAACTCTAAAACCTAAGTGAATCAAATTGTGAAGTAAATAATGTGAGAGTAAGTTGTGTGTGTCGTGAGAGAGGAATTCGTGAGAGAGAGGTGAGAATACTGTAGCTTGTGTAGAGGATTCAAAGGTTAGAGAAAATGAACAATAGCATGATTGAAGGAGGAAGGAGATATCTTGTGGCATAATCTTGTGGATTTTATTCTGATCATTTGAGGTAATTACTCACGATTCTAAAAATGTAAGGTTATTCTAGATTTCATGTAGGTCATTTGGTCAAATTTTGGTAGAGATCGGTTAAGTGTTGATAGCTCAAATTCAATAAAATTAAAATGGGAGGAAACTGTTAGTAACCGGTAACCCGCATAGGAGGCATTACTGGTAACCCAATTAGAGAAGACGATGAACAGTAAGAAGAGAAGAAGAAAAAAAATCTAAGTTTGCGTCAAAACTTTTAGAATTAATGTCATCCGATTGGGGTAATTATTCTCGAAACCAATTATAGGATTTTGTTGCAAATCATTAGTAGAACCTATGTTCCAAAGATAAGGCAAATCGGATATGTTTTGATAATGGAATTCGATTAAAATTAGATTTAGAATGGAAACCCAGAAGCTTGCAGAAGCAAGTCAATGTTCTGAGAAATCCTCAAAAGCTGGTATCCGGAATTGCCGTGATACCGGTATCCCAGAAAGGGCATAAGAAACTGGTATCCAGACTATGGTAATAGAGTTGCGGTATATCGGGTATATAATGAAACCAGTACCCAACAAGCGGTATCCCAGCAGCGGTATCTGGAGATTTGGCTTAGATACCGGTATCTGGGATTTACAAGATATTGGTATCTGATGCCTCTGGGAAAATAGTGAATTTAAACAAAAATCATAAATTTGGGATTTTTAATAAGAAAATGATAAGGGATAAATACTAGAAGATATTTATGTTATATTTGTCAAAATATATTTATGATTTTGTTATTGTGAACTAAAAGTTTTGCAATATTGACAGGTGGAAAGTTAGAAAAAAATAAAGGACCACAGAATCCGTAAAAGATCATTTCCATACATGTTTTCTGTGAGTGGATTATGCATACTTTAATTACTTAATCCTAGAATGTTAATTGTAGAATTTTATTTGTTGATTCTTTAATGTTTAGATGTTTGAGTTTAATTGCATAACGGTTAAATATGCATGTTAAAAATAGTTGTATGACATAACATGAGATACATGTCTATGAAATATAGATATAAGAAGAGTACCGTGTCATATGCTTTGAGGCTTTGTTGTAAGCTATGAGGCTTTGTCGTAAGCTACGAGGCTTTGTCGTAAGCTTTGAGGCTTTGTCGTAAGCTTAGGTGACTTTGTTGTAAGCTTTGAGGCTTCGTTGAGTCTAAAATTGACACAATATGCATTGTCATACGAATAGGTTTATACATTGTTCTCGATCATGTCATTAATTGTGTTATTCCTTATTGTTCATATGATGATTTATGCTGAAATATCCTTATGTCACTGTTGATTTACTGTTGCTTTAATTTAAGTAATTTCAGTATTTTTATTCATTCCTGGGATTCTATTTTGGGATTCCAGTTTTGGTGTACAGGATTGATGCTCGCTAGTAAATGTCGTCCACTATCGGCCAGTGTCAAGTTTAGCTTTATGGATTAGTTTTGTAAGGAAAGGTCACGTTTTTATTTTGTAATAATAAATAAGAACTGTTGTTGTTGTAGATGTTGGGCATTATGAAGTTGTTTAGTTTATAGTTTGTATCAATATTAAAATAATTTTCAGTTTGGAGTTTTAATAATAGAATTTATCTAAAGTTGTTGATTAAAATTAATAAATGAGGATTTGAGAGATCTTAGTCTATCCTAATCTATAATTTTGGGTCGGGTTGTGACAATTTAGTATCAGAGCCAGGTTTAATAATCCTTGGTGGTTAATGTGAGGTGAAGAATTGGGTAATAGAAAAGGTTAGGAAGTTATGGCCAAGATAGTGGACATAGGAAGTTGAGTTACGTTGAGATTTAAGAAAATATGAAATTTTCTAACATACTAATGAATGATTTCTATGTTGTTGTGGTTGTATCTATATTTATTTGATAATCATGATTGAAGATGGAACATGAACATGTGGATCGACCATAAGGTGAGGCATCTACAACATCGGGACCACAAAAAGGAATGATAATGTGTCGGTTGAGGAACCAGTTCAAGCTGGGATGACAGACACACGTAGAATATTAGCTACAATGGCTCAGGAAAGAGAGGAAAGGGCAGCATTTATGAGATGGCAGACACAACAAGCTAACACAGGTACTGGATTTTTGGAGAGTTTAAAAAGTTATTTTCTACTGAGTTTGAAGGATCTATACACCCTATAGATGACGAGAATTGGTTAAAAAGTGTAGACAGAGTCTTAGTAGCAATGGCTGTGGAGGATGATCAAAAAGTAATATTAGCTACTTTTAGTTTTAAGGGTCAAGCCTTAGTTTGGTGGGAGGCAATTCAAAGGCAGTTGACAGCCCCATTACCTGGTGTGCAACAAGTTAGACCACCAATGATAACATGGAATAGGTTTATTGAGGTATTTAAGGATCATTACTGTCCTGAGGCTTATAGGTTTGAACAAGAAGCTGCGTTTATCCGTTTGGAACAAAAGAGAATGTCAGTAGTGGAGTATGAAGCCAAATTTACTGAATTATCTAGGTATGCACCTGAGCTAGTTGATACAGATGAAAAAAGGTGTAGAAGATTTAGAAGTGGTTTAGAAATAAATGTGGCAACAAGATTGACATCATTTAGAGAACGTGATTATGCTGATTTAGTTGACATGGCAAAATAAATAGGGAAAGATGTACAAAGGATGTATGACAAGAGGCAAGAATTTAAGAAAATGAAACCCGAATCTAGTGGTTATGGAAAATCTGAAAGAAAAACAAATCGAGTTGGAAGTAAATCTAATGTAGAAATGTCAGTAAATTGGGGAGAACCTTATAGGTGTTTTAAGTGTGGGCCGTATGATCATCATATTAAAGATTGTCCAGATAAAGGAAGAGGAGTTAGATGTTTTAAGTGTGGTGAGATGGGTCATATTGCAAGACAATGTACAGAATCACAAGAACGGGTGAGATTAGTGGCAGGAAGTACTCCAGTAGGACGAGGACCAACATTAAGTGGAAGTGTGGGACAAGGCAGTAGAGTGGGAGGTCAAGCAATGGCACCAGTAATAGTAATTCAGATGATTCACCATCAAGAGAAATCAGAGCCGAATAAGGAAGCAGGTATTTTAAATTTTGTGTAATGAATATTGTTATGTTTTAGAAACTGTGTAGATACCTTGGAAATCTACTTTAGAAGAATGCTAAACAAATGTAAGAAGGTAAATTATAATATGATGTGTAGAGTAAAGAAATAATAAATGTTAATAAAGAAAATTTAAGATGTTGATGCGATTTTGAGGACGAAATCTCCTAAGAGGGGGAGAGTTGTAACACCCATCCTAGAAATTTGATTATTAAGTTAATTAAAACATGTCTAATCGTTGTTATTATGATTCGATTAAAGACTTTATGAGTTAAATAATAACATTGGCATTGGAAAATTATGTTGGGAAGTATTATGGAATTTTATAAAATGTTTATGGGATTTTGTGGAATTAATTGAGGCATTAGAAAATAAAATAAAGCTGATTGTAGGTTTTACATAAGTTTCTGGGGTCAAAGTGCAAACATTAGAAATCAAAGATGGAATGTAACAAATTATAAGGTTTTAATTATATTTGAGGGTCTAAGTGAAAGAATTGGAGTTTCAAGGGAAGACACGTGACTTTAGAAGAGAAGTTGGAATTGGCTTTTGTGGTGTCATATGTCTCGCAAGGCAATAGAAACAACTGAATGATTCGTGGCATAAAATTGAGATGAACTGTAGC
>NMUG010007570.1:0-12017 GCA_002855965.1 Monotropa hypopitys
CGATATATTGAATTTAAAATGAATTTAGAAATTCGAGTCGTTACACTTACTGTGCGGCGAAGCTCGGAAGGTACGGAGGAGGCCAGGCAAGCCAAGGCATCTGCGTGGCTATTCTGTCTGGAGCTGATCTGGACCATCTCTATTTTCTTGAATTGCTGGAGAAGTTTCTTGGCCAAGGTTGCATAAGACACCATCCTGTCATCCTTGGTGGCGTATTCTCCTGAAAGCTGGTTGACCACGAGCTGGCTGTCACAATGAATAAGCAAGTCTTCAGCTCCGCACTTCTTTGCACTTTTCAAACCTGTGATCAGTGCTTCATAATCTGCCTCGTTGTTGGAGGCCTTAAAAGATAATCGAACGGACTGTTCCAGGGCCAGTCCTTCTGGGGAAAACAGAACAATGCCCATTCTTGATCCTTTGTTGCATGTTGATCCGTCAACAAATAGCTTCCACTGTTCCTTCGTGTTCATCTCATCAACATCTGGCAGCGCGAGATGAATGGGAGTTGCTTGCTCGTCCGCTGTCTGCGGTGGGGGTGTCTGTGCGGGCTCGTGTGAGAATTCTGCAACGAAATCCGCGAGGACCTGACCCTTCACTGCAGTGCGGGGGACATACTTGATGTCATACTCTCCTAGCTCAATCGACCAAGCCGCAACCCTTCCTGACAGATCTGCCTTTCTCAGGACAGATCCAATAGGGTGGACGGTTGGTACTTCGATGGTGTGAGCTAAAAAGTAGTACTGCAGTTTCCTTGAAGTCATCACTAGGGCTAATATCAACTTCTCCAAAGGGAGGTACCTGGTTTCTATGTCTAACACAGTCTTGCAGACATAGTACACCGGCTTTTGCTGTCCTTCCTCCTGTTTGATAAGCACCACGCTGACCACGTGCTCTGATACAGCTAGATAAGCGATCATCACATCGCCAAGATCTGGCGTGGCAATCAGCGGTGGTGTGGCTAGGTATTTTCTTCAACTGCTGGAAGGCTTCTTCACAATCTGTCCTCCAAGAGCAGTTTGTTCTTTTTCTGAAAAGCTGGAAGAAGGGTCTGCATTTGTCCGATGAATGACTGATGAATCGGTTGAGCGCGGCAACCATCCCAGTCAGACATTGCACCTCTTTGGTCCTTCCCGGACTTTGGAGGTTTTGCAATGCAATTATCTGATCGGGGTTTGCCTCTATGCCCCTCCGAGTCACTAGGTGACCCAAGAATTTTCCAGAGCTTACCCCGAAGGCACACTTGGAGGCATTTAGCTTTAGCTTATAGTTCCGGAGTACCTGGAAGGTGCGGCAGAGATCGTCCAAGTGGGAGTCCGCCTCTCTTGACTTTACCACCATGTCGTCAATGTACACCTCCATGCTCTTTCCCAGCAAATCTTTGAACATGAGGGTAGCTAGCCTCTGGTACGCACTCCGGCATTGCGCAGTCCGAAAGGCATTACCTTGTAGTAGTAAAGTCCAAGCAGTGTGATAAAAGATGTCTTCTCCTGGTCGGGCTCATACATGGCGATCTGATGGTAGCCTCGGTATGCATCCAGAAAGCTCATCCGCTTGTATCCCGCCGTAGAGTCCACTAGCTGGTCGATTTTGGGCATAGGGAAATTGTCCTGGGGGCAAGCCTTGTTCAGACTGGTGAATTCTACGCATACTCTCCAGGTCTCGTTCTTTTTCTTGACTACGACGGTGTTGGAGAGCCACTCTGGATAGTAGACCTCTCTGATGGCCTCTGCCTGGACTAGACGGTTGACTTCCTCCATGACTGCATCTGAGTGCTGCGCGGCTGACCACCTCCTTATTTGCATTACTGGTTTGTGGCAAGGATCAACGTTCAGCCGATGACATATTATGCTTGGCTGTACCCCGGGCATCTCCTGTGGGGTCCAAGAAAATACGACGATGTGATCCCGCAACACCTGGACAAATTCAGAGGCATCTACCTCAGGGAGTTCTTCCCCGATTAAGAAGTACCTTTCCTCATCAGTCTCGTGGGCGGGAACCTTTCTCAGGTTCTCTACCACACGGGTGGAGGGGTCCACACCTACATCCTCCAAGATAGGTTGGTCGGGAACTTCTATGGACTTTACCTGCTCGACATTGGGGCTGGACTTGATGGAAGCCATGAAGCAGTTTCTAGCTGACTTCTGGTTTCCCCTGATGCTTTCAATCCCTTTGGGCCCAGGGAATTTGATAATCTGATGGTAGGTGGAGGGGATGGCCCCCATTCTATACATCCAAGTACGCCCAATGATGGCGTTATAGGCTGAAGGCACATCCACCACCAAGAATTCTGTATCTAGGGTCACCTTCCCTGCTCGGACTGAGAGGGTGATGACTCCCAAGGGCCATACTGGCTTTGCACTGAATCCGATGAGTGGAGTCCTGGTTGACTTGAGATCCGCCTGGGTGAACCCCATCCTGTTGAAAGCTTGAAAATATAGAATGTCGATGGAGCTTCCCTGATCCACCAAAATCCTTTCAGTGTCGTACCTGTTGATGCTGAGGGTGATCACCAGCGCGTCATTGTGCGGGAAAACTACCCCGTCCAGGTCCTCCTCCGAGAATGAAATCTGGACAGGTTTCCCGCACTGCTCCCTCTGGCGCTTCTGCCCGAGCTGCAGAACATAGTGCTCGTGGCCTTCCTTTCTCTTTCTGTGTGCGGGACTCAGCTTTGGAGCTCGGCTCTATTGCTCTATGGATCATCGTGATGGTACCAAGTGGAGGGAGGTCCTCATCTGAAGAGTTGTCGCACAATTCCACCCGTCTAGGGCTGGCGTTCTGTCGGGGTGTCGGGGCGATGTACTTCTTCAGATGACCTACTTCCACGAGGTCTTCCAAGAACTGCTTGTAGATCTGGCATTGTTCGGTCATGTGGCCAAACTCTCTGTGATAACTGCACCTGAGTCCCGTCGCATCCAGTTCGACTTGATTTCCTCCTTGCTTGGCTGGCCATCTCCAGAAAGGCTCGTCTTTTAGGGGATGAACCATTCTGTAGATGGAGGTGTTGAACTTTGTCCTGATAGCTTTGTAGACCTCAGGACCTGGTCGGGGCATCCTGTGAGCAGTCTACAGAGTGGTCTCAGCCTCTTCCACCTTCTCGGGGTGAGATTGCTGGGACGCCTTCCTCTTTCTGCTCCTCTTCCTGCCAACAGAATCCACCACATGGGTCCAGTGCGATCTGTTGGCATGGCGACCTGCTTCTACAAGGTCTTCTTCTTCCAGTTTTACATGTTGCTCCACCCGTTCCATCAGCTCGGGGAAGTTCTCTACTGGGGTTAGAGTCAAGGATTCCCTCAGCTTTTCGCCAAAGGAAAGCCCCAATCTGAACATCGATATTGCCTGCTTTTCGGTGTAGTCTTCGACCTCGTTGTAGATATCCACATACCTACCGACATACGCTCTGAGAGACTCATCTGATCGTTTTCTCAACGAAGTCAGAGAGTCAAAGTGTTTGGGCGCTGCTCGGCTGGTCATGAACCTACCAACGAAGGTTTCGGCCAACTGCGCCCAGCTGCAAATTGATCGCGGTGCTAGCTTGTGGTACCAGTTGAGCGCTGTCCGGCCCAAAATAGATGCGAACATCCTGCAGTACAGGCTCTCGTCCCCTTTGGGCAAAATAATGGACTGCTGAAAGTCTTTGAGATGCGCCACTGGGTCCGTCCTCCCATCGTACTTCTGGAAGTTGGAAAGATTAATGCCTCTGGTGATCTGGTAGCTGGTGATTTCCCTGGAGAGCGGGGTGGAAGTGATCTGCTGAATAGCTCTTTTGGCGGTCTCTTGGGTCGTTCCCCGGTCCTTGAGACGCTCGTCCAGCCACATCCTCATGTCTTCAAAATTTGCTGGCGCGAGTTAACCGGGGCTAGATTCTGTTGTCTACCCGCACGCTCGCCCTGTGAGGGAGCCCTAAGAGGGAGCTGATCTCTCAGGTCCCGCACACGCGGTGCTGATAGTTGTTGCTGCGAATCACCTACGTGACTGTTGGTCCTGCTTTGGTGTTCGCTGGGCTGAGGGGGATCCCGAGCAACCCTACGCCAGTCCCAGCGACGGGGGTGGGTTCCTCCCTTCTCTGCTGTTCTGTTGGTGGGTCCTCCCCATCCTTTCTGGCGCTGCAACTTGGTTTCCAGAAAGGCGAGGGGGATCCCGTCTGGCCTGGCTAGTCCGACCCACCAACAGAACTGCATAAAATTACCCCGCGCTGTAGGGATGTCTAGCCGCGCAGGACCGACCTAATCCGCACAGCGCAGAATGCTGATGACGTGGCGATTTGGGCCCGCGCTGGAACTGGGTTAGTGCGACTATGGTCTTGACGCATGACAGAACTCGATTTACCCTACCACATGTGAATATGTTAGACTTCAAGTTAAATCTAAGAAAAAATTAGCTTAAATTTAACTCGGAAAGAATTAAATGAAGTTAACATAGATGTTTGATTTGCGGACAATGAATACATTTGATTTATCAAATTTTGTATCATATTGGACGGTATTTGAGAAGACGAGTAACCACCTCGATTCATTTGAGGCAAAGGAGTCAAATTTATTTAGTTCTGAATTCGATAAAATCTTACGAACCAAATCCAAACATTTCTATTCGGTTCACAATCAAAGGATGGGTCGTTTATGTAATCTTTGAATTAAAAAAAAAACATTGACTGAATTCTCTCTCCTGCCCCTCCCCCGGCTATCGAGAAGAAAACAGCCGTTGCAGGGGCATGCAGTTCAAGAGAATCAAAGTGACGCAAAAGAGTACAAACTGAAGAAGAACCAGATTCCAGAATTCACAAGGATTACCTTTGACTCTCTCTCTTCTTTCTCCCTAACGGGTACGTCCTCATCTCCATCTCTTTAATCTCCCATCATGTTGAAAGAGAAAGATCTTTCTATTGATGGAGGGGAGATTTCTCAGACCAAGCTTTCGAATCACATTTCCGAACAAAATCTGGATAACCCAGATGAGAAAATCGGTTTTCCTGAAAGGGGTATTGATTTCCTGAGGGAATCAGACATGGGTTGTAATGGGTTCAAGTCAAACCCTTCAAAAACTGGGAATTCTGGCTCACAAGAGCTAACCCTAAGCTACCTCTGTGATAATTCTAAGTTGGGCTGCCAGGAGAAAGAGATTCCCTGGAAAAATTTTCTGAATTCACTAGAGAAAGTGAGTTACAAAGGGAAAGAAGTAGTTTGTGAGGATCAAAACCAGGAGAGTAATGGATGTGTAGAGAGGGATTTTCTTCAGTTGAACGAGGTTAAGGGGAATTCATCTAAGAGAGAGGTTGATGATGAAGAAATTTGCACAGATAATAGGGATAAGAGACTTAAGCTAGAGACTCTAAATCTCTCTCTAGGTTTGCCTGATGTGTCTCTCTGTCTAGCTGCTTCCAATCCTGTGATGAAAACCATACCAAATCCCGATCCCCCGGCATCAAGGCCTACCAGGAGTATCCAGTCTTTGGCACCATCAAATAACAATACCCAAAAGACATACTCTAATGATTTTACAGCAGCTTCATTATCGTATTCGTATTCTCACCCCTTTTCACACAATCCTAGTTGCTCCCTCACCCGCAATTCCACAGAGAACTATGAGGGTTCAATGGGGAGTTGTAGGAGAGACTGTGACCAGATTTGGAATGGTGGAGAGGGGACTAATGGTTCTGTCCATAGTCGATTTAAGCCGGTTGGAGATGGGGTGGCACTATCCAATCACGGAGGTGGAATTTTTTCATTGATGCAAGGTAATCACGGAATCAATAAGGATTCATGTAACAACAGTTTTTACCTTACAACAGGCTCTGATAATAATCATTCTTTTTTTCCTTCTGAGCTTCCCGCAAAACCAAAGGGAACTCAATCGGGTGATTCAAGAGGAAAAGGTTCAGATCATTTGAGAGGTGTGGAGAATTTGGATGGAGGAAAAGTCCATAAGATGTCTAGACCAGAGAGGATTATTCGCGAAATCATCTCAGAGTCTATACCTGTTATGTCCCAAATAGTTCAAGAATTTTCCAGTGAAACTGTCGAATCCACAAAAGAATATTTGAAGAATCTTATTACTGAAAGGAAAGAGGAATTAGTAAACCTCCAGCATAAGTTAGAAAGAAGATCTGATTTAACAAAAGAGACTCTCGTGAAATCCAATGTGAACCAATTGGAAATCTTGGTTTCGATCAAAATGGGTCTTGGAAGTTTCTTATCTGGGAAAAATCGTATTCCCCTAACTGAGCTGGTGGAAATTTTTGTACTGGAAAGGTGTAGAAATGTGAATTGCAAGAGGGTTTTGCCTGTTGAAGACTGTGACTGCAAGATTTGCTCGACAAAAAAAGGGTTTTGTAGTGAGTGCATGTGTCCGGTCTGTTTGAACTTTGATTGTGCTAACAGCACTTGTAGTTGGGTCGGATGTGACGTTTGTTCACATTGGTGCCATGCCGCTTGTGGCATCCAAAGGAATCTCATAAAGCCGGGTCCCAGCTTGAAGGGGCCGTCAGGGAGGACTGAGATGCAATTTCACTGCCTTGGGTGTGGTCATGCTTCAGAGATGTTTGGGTTTGTAAAGGATGTGTTTATGTCATGCGCAGCAAATTGGGGTCTTCAAACTCTAATGAAGGAGCTTGACTGTGTGACGAAAATATTTCGGGGAAGTGAAGATTTCAAAGGGAAGGAGCTGCATATTAAGGCTGACCAAATGCTCAACAATCTTGAAAACAAATTGATGTCTCCGTCCAATGTCTGCGCTCTCATTGTCGACTTTTTCCACTGTGAGTACCAGAACCTGATCTTGTTACAACTAGTTTTAATATTGACAGTTGGCTCTTTGTATTACATGGAGTGACTGGAATATTTTATGGGAAACAGGAAGTCAGCAGACACTAAATGATATACCAACTAGTGTACAAAATGTTGCGACACTAACACATTAATGCATTGACACCGCTCATATCTTCATAAGCATTGGTATATTCATATAGTAATACCACATAAGCATTTTGGATACTAGTTAGACTATCTTGCAAGTCTGAATAGGGGACTTGTTTTAGATGAGAAATGAATGGGGGACTTGTTTTTCGCAAGAAAATGTAAATCCCCTCGCGATTTAATTATTTAAGAACAACATAAATCTTGCAATTCCAAAACATTAAAACCATCAAAGTTAGACAACAAAGAATATTTGGAGCTCGTTGATTCTCAATTGATGGACATGCTTGTGTTCAAATTTTAATCATGACTATGTTGACCTATTAGTATAAGAGCAGGTGGGACTTGGAGAACATTGGTAGTAAACCAAACTAAATCAAACTGAGCCCTGAGTCCCAATCAAATGGGGTCGGCTATATCAATCCTTTTTTTCAATTTGCTCTGTCGAGTGCATTGTATTCCGTTATACCTAATAAACTTAAATACTTACTAACTACCACTTCTAAAGTCAATTTAGTGCTACCTTTCCTCTTAGTGCTACCATCTATCATGACTCTAGCACTCCTCCTAACTACCACGTCAATGGGCCTACGATAGGCATGTCCAAACCATCTTAATCTATTTTCTCTTATCTTAGTTTCTAGCGGCGCTACCTCTACCATATTGCGAAGGTTTTCATTTATAATTCTATCTCGTAAAGTTTTATTACACATCCATATCAACATTCTCATTTCAGCGACACTCATCTTACTGGCATGTTGTTTCTTAGTTGCCCAACACTATGTACCGTATAACATAGCTGGTCTTATGGCGGTACAGTAGAACTTTTTCTTCAACTTTGCAGGTATCTTACGATCACATAACAATTCCGAAGCACTCATCCACTTGATCCATTCAACTTGAATTATGTACGTAACATCTTCTGCAATCTCTCCATCCTTATTAACAATTGAACCAAAATACCTAAAACGTTCACTTCTTAGTAATTCTTGATTTTGGAGGGCCACTATATCAATATTAGTACTTTGGCTATCACTGTCATGCCCCGTCCCGATATATCACCTGGTAAGGCTAATACCTTACGGCTTACGTGACTAAAACAACTTAACACAACAATCTCAAGAACACGAGCTATGAAAAAGCTAACTAAAAACACCATAATTTTTCTTCTTTAAAACAAACAACTTTAAAACTCCAAACTTTAACACAAACGACAACGAAAGACTAAAAATCCCAATAAACAGTTCCTTTAAAAACTTCTCACAAGACATAAGAATGTGATAATAATAAACAACTAAACCCTAGAAGGACTAGAAATGACTAGCCATCCATACACCTGCCCATAGTTATTTGGGGCGCGAGGCGCACCGAGGCGCAAATGGCCTGTTGGGGTCTAGGCGCGAGGCGAGGCGCATGCCTTATCGAAGCGAGGCGCAATAAGGAGAGAAAAAATAATAAAAAATAGCATTCACTAATATTTCAAATTATAAGTACCAAAACAATGAATAAAATATCAAATTCAATAAAAGCACAAATATTCAATGTTTAAAATAGAAATTAAACACTCAATTCCTACTTGCACTTTCTACCATCATAAACTAATCATCATTAAAATCAATAGTAATCACTTTTTAAGGGGCGTGTGCATTGAAATATTTTCCCCAATAGGATTTATAGTGAATGGATTAATCATTCTACATATCCCAGGGTATTATGCATCCCATTTTGATGTAGGACATCATACCCAACACATTTAAATCCTAGTCTTCGAAGTTCAACTAAACTTAGAAGACGCTGTCACTTCTAGCGGGGTTGTAAGACATGCTTCATCTTCTGTGTTGGAGTGTAGACAACCTTCAACATTATTTTGTACCGGGGGTGTGGGGGCGGGAGCCCTCATGGGTATGATGTAATTTTTGCTATAGAGCCGGCCCTATGTTCCTAAATAGAGAGAGGCGAGCGAAAACCAAGGAAGACTTTGAAAAAAATAAGAGTTTTTCGTTAAAATGAAAAGGTGCGCGCCTCGGCGCCTCAACTGCGCCTTCTCGAGGGGGTGGCGCCTTGACCCTCCCGAGACCCCAAACTCGCGCCCCGCCGCGCCTCGCGCCTAGGCGCGCCTTTCATAACTATGCACCTGCCATCATCACAGTCAGCTCCAACTGAACACAACTAAAAACTCCAAGCAAACTGTAGTGGTCCCGAACCTCAAGCCTCCTTAATTAGGATTTCTAAGAAATAAAAGAAAAACAACACAACAAGAAAATCCAAACATTATACATATGTCTAATGACAATAGAAATATAATCTGAAGTAAACATTTTTCTTTAGTTCCACAAATTCCAACATGTATCATTAAACCAATGTCATATTACAGATTCAACATCGTTCTAATTTCAACACACACTATACATAACACACACCACACGCTCTGATTACACCTTTTATGCTTAGACAACCACACATACAACTTTATCCCTTTATACGTTTACACCTTTTTAGCTTTTGCTTTACACACACTCATGCAGCTTTCACACACTCATGCAACTTTCACACACATGTAATTTTATGTGATACACTCTTACGACTTTACAGCTTAACACACACATGCAACTTTGCGCCATATTCATCTTTACACACACACCTTTACATCTTTACAACCTTACACACATATCCAACTTTACACCTTTACACCTTTACACATACCTTTTATATCTTTACAGCTTTACACACACCTTTACATCTTTACAGTTTTACATCTTTACATCTTTACACACACACAACTTTACGTCTTTACGTCTTTATAGCTTTACACACACAGTTTTACACCTTTACAACTTTGAACACATACAACTTTATATCTTTACAGCTTTACACACATACAACTTTACATCTTTACAGCTTTACACACACAATTTATATTGTCCATTGCCCAACTCTTTAGTTTTGGCTATTGCCTAGCTCTTTAGTTTTGACTATTGCCTAGCTCTTTAGATATAATGACATATTTGCCCAGATCTTTAGATATAATGACATATCTACCCAGATCTTTAGATATAATGGCATATTTGCCCAGATCTTTAGATTTAATGACATAATAGCCAAGCTCTTTAATTATATCAATTCATCTTTAACACCATTCTCAACTTTCACACTCTTTACCAACCCACACATCGCACACCCACATGCACGTTATGATTTGGTTTATATCGACATCTTCTCTTTACACCATTTGAATTAACAGAAAATAAATTGTCAATTATATCTTTATTTATTCATGGACACACACACTCATCTTTTTATTTATATGATTTTCATCGTTAATCATACTTGCACCATTATTGAAAGGTTATTCATTTGAAAAGAAACATATACGTTCACATATATAACAGGCATCATATCTTCCAAACTCACCAAATACCGCGTAAATGGTGCCGATACTATCTCCTTGAAACGTTGGAAGTCTCAAACCTCCCACCTGTACCAACTTAAACATTCAGTAATGGTACAATAAACAACACATAACAAATAAGATTGATAATCAATCGTCTTGCTCTTAAACATGCTCAAAACTACGATGCCGTAATCATACATACCCCCACACTACGAATACATGATGAATCGATGCACCAACACTCATACATCCTCATTAAATTCATTTACATGCTACTCCATTTGAATAGCTAAGAAAAACTATGATATGCAAACCATATGCATACATACACCACAAATCGGGATATTATGATGAAATAATCGAATCCACCACTCTCTAGGATTTATATGAGAGACCCTAGACTTAAAACCCAGGATAAATCAATCAAAGCTATTCACATACCTTGAAGAATGACGATACACAAGCCACGTTTTCCAGTCACGCCTCGGATTCAACTCGGGACCTTCAGATCATCAAGATTCAACCCTTCTATCTCTATAACTCCTATTACTTCTCTCTCACCTTTGGATATGTTTAGGGAGGCCAAAATATGTTTAAGAAACCCTAAAGACATTTAGAATAGGTTAGAAATCGCCCTAACACGTTCTAACACATTTTAATTCGAGCCAAACCTGGCCGAAATTCGATACAGTCGTTCGAGCACCGGCCCGACGCACGTGCGCCCAGGGCACGCTCCCCTGGCACGTGGCTGCGCCACACGCGTGCCACGTTCTGTTCAAGAGGCCCTTTGCGCGCCCGACACCCCTGAATGCACCCAATGCACGCAACACGCTATTCATTCTCACACTTACTCAATTTTGAACCTCCGAACCATTTCCTTAACCCCAAAATCAATCCCAAATATTTTTCTATTATTTAAGACACCTGAAGGCACTCCGACGTCGTTCTAAGACTTCCTCGAGTCTTGAATAAACTCTAGGCTAAATCTCAATCTCCAAGGGTCTGGAACACCATTAATAACCTAAAAAATTTCTATTCCTCGACATAACATCTAAGAACTCGAGACACCTCACCAATCACCTTAAACCTTGATCATACATGAGAATGAATGAAATATAATTGTGGTAACACCATACAAATTGTACAACACTTCTCATTAAAATCAACTTATGATTTAACAACTTATACTATACACCTTAATACACGCATGCTCTCACCTTTATTCATGCAACTATTCATTGAAATAATTACGCATGCACCTTTAATAAATTATTTAGTGGAAATTAAATGGATTGGGTATTACAACTCTCCTCCACTTAGAAGATTTCGATCTCGAAATTGAAATTCAAAGTTTTCATATATTTACAAAGAAAATACAACACCACCATTTCACATTTTTAAAGAAAACCATTTTATAAACTTTTATTCACAACTCTACCCTCTAACCCGACATCCCAAAAAAACTATATTTTTTCGATTGACTTTCCAAGACTTCTAATATGAAGAGACATTAGCTAGGCATTCTTCAAACCAGACCTCGAGGCAGTCGCCTGGGCATCACACGATAATCTTGGAACCTTACGAACAAACAACCACTTCCAATAATCGAGGAAAAAGACCTCACAATACAACTTGAAATACATCTGTTACCATTCTCATAAACACCTTGACAGAACAACATGACAACCTTATAAATGAAATCACATATAGACATCAAC
>NMUG010007571.1:0-12012 GCA_002855965.1 Monotropa hypopitys
GAGATCGACATCGTGAATCGCAGAGGAGGTACGATTTCGTGTGTGCGTGTGTGTGTATCACTATATATACGTGTGTATTATTGTGTGTGTGTGTGTGAGAATCACTGTGTGTGTGTATGATTTCACATGTATGTATATCACTATATGGTGTGTGTGTGTGTGTGAACTGGGTGTGTGTGCGACTGTGTTCTGTGTGTGTGCAGAGTGTGCAGCAATCGTGTACTACTGTGTGTGATTGTGTGTGTGATGTGAGCAGTTTGTGTGTGTGCTGTGTATGTGTGTATAGTCATGTGTGTACTATGATAGTGTGTGTGTGTGTCAACTGTAATAGTGTATGTGTGTGTGATGTGGCAGTGTGTGTGTAAATGATGTGTGTGTTCGGGTGTATAATCGTGTATGTGTTCGGGTGTGTAATCGTGTGTATGATCAGGTGTGTGAATGCGTGCATGCGTGGTGATTGTGTGTGCATATGTGTGAGAGGGTGTGCAATAATGGGTGTGGTGTAGATCAGATGGAGATTTTTCTGTGCAATTGCATGATTGTGTCAAGTATGTTTGAAATACATCGCGGGTTTAATTAATAAAAATAATAATGAGATTTAAAGTATAATAAAAATCAATTTAAGTTAGGTCGAGTAAGTTGTTAAATATATGTGTTGTGACCTTTATTTCAGGGATTGTTATGAGTACATCTGAAGCACCAAAAAAATAAGTAAGTCACAATTCATGTAAACCAAGGCGAGTGAATAAGATACATTTTATTTTTTCTACCTGATTAGTCGAAATAATTTAATTTGAGCATGGGATTTACGCTTTAATGCACTAAATTCTCTTGTGTATAATGTTTCCCTGTTAAAGTAGTTGTAGAATTCTATTTATTGAATTCCAAGCAATGTTAGTTGTTTAATACTACTTTTATGAAGGTCAGTTGTGAATATTAATTGTTGAAATCTCTTGTACAAAATTATTAGGGATATGTGAATTTCAATAAAACATTCATGCATCATTGTAGCATGGTTAGTGTTATGGTGGTGAGGTGAAGGCATAATTAAAAAATACCATACATAGAAAAGAGTCGGTCGTAAGCTACGAGCTTGTAAAGTATGGTACCATGGCGACTACGAAGCCAATAGTAGGCTGCGAGATTGAAGTAACACAAGTTGGGCATAAATTTATCGTGTTACAGTTGTTGTAAATGCATATACATGCTTAGTAATGATATTACAAGAAAATAATAAATAAATAGGGTGGTGCATTCGAAATAGTAGTTATAAATTGGTGTGAAAGCTCTTGTTGTTCATATCTTCATTTAGTATGCTACTTCTTTACTTGCACTTCTTAGATTATTTTCCTGATTTAAAAGTTGTCAAATTTTGTATCTTATTCATTCTTGGTCCAATTCTGGGTTCTAGCACTATGGCAGGTTCTAGGATGTCCACTACTGGCCAGGAGCATTATCTGTCGAGGGGTAATTTAGAAGTTGTTCATCTTAATAAATTCAGTTATAGTTGTTAAATACTAATAATATAGAACTGAATGAACAGTGATAGGAGAACGAGTTGTAATAATTCTGGCTTAGCCTTTTCTTTTTGAAAAAATCATAGAATAGTGTGAATTTATAAAAGGTAGATTGAGTATTTTCCTTAAATATTGTTAAGGATTCGAGTTGATTTTTAGTCATAGCCACCTCGGATAATAGTTATTATAGATAATTATGGTCTGGGAAGGTGTGTGCCAATTTGTGGTATCAGAGCCTAGGTTTTCGAATTGGACCTAGGAACAGTGTTGGCCAAAGTAGTGGACATAGGTGTACGAGATTAGTGAGTTGTTATGAAAAGAGAATAGTCGAAAGGAAGGTTATGTATGGCCATTAATTTCCCTTAGGTCCGGTTAGAATAACGCTTGATCACCATTTCTTCTGATTGGAAGTTTGGGTAAGTTAATTGGAAACACATAATGTTTCCTAGGTGTGAGATGGTTAGAATTGGTAAAAGATAGAAATAGTAATGGATTATAGAATGTTGGTAAGTTAAAATGAGTTTGATTACTGCTGATATATCTTACTAAAATGTGTTATGGTGACATATTTCATATTTTTCTCAAAATTAAAGAATGAGTCCACATGATGACATTGTTTCTTTGGAACTAAGAGTGGAAAAAGTAAATCAGTTGCAAATATTGAGAAATTTACTAGTAAGTGAGGATATATATAAATTTGTTGTGGCAATGACTACATATTTAGAATATTCAAATGCAGTAAAGAGAATTGAGGGAACCAAGAATTCGGGTGTCATTCTAGTAAAGCAATTTAAAAGCTAATATACAACGGAACTTGAAAGATCAGGGGGTCATAGTTATGTTGATGCTTGATTAAAAAGAATGGAGAAAAGAAAGATATTTCCCTAAAGTGATTTGGGATAGGAAGTAAGTTTCAGAAACTAAATTCGTAATGTTAGATTTTAGGTATCATGTTAGGAATATAATTTCCTAATGTACGAATATGTTGGTATAGATTATTTTGCTGAAAAAAGAGGTATAAAACTTTGGTTGATGAAGAAAAAGTTAAATTAAAGAGAATGGTTGTAAGGGAATTATAAATTTAGTTGTAAAGACTGTAGTCTTCTTAAAGAAGAATTCTTAAGAGATTTTAGCTTATGTTGTGAAAGAGTTGTAAATGTTTTTTATAACCATTTAATGGAATCAGAGTTAATCGAAAGGTAAAATTAACCATTGAAATACTATTGATAATGGAGATAAAGTTTATATCATCCTATTGAATGATACTAGATGAATGATTAGAAATGGAAATCTAGTTATGGTTTTTTTAATTATATCTCATTGAACCAAGTGTGTCCTGATAAGGAACACTGATGTAAATGTGAAAAGGAAGAATGCTATTGTAAAATGGTGAATTAATATCCAGTAAATGAATAAAGTGAGTATTGAATGAAAAATGAAGCACTTGGTGTATGTGCAATTTTACAGAAACTAACAAGGTAATCATTCAATTTATATATTTCTGAAGTTATTTATTCAAGAAATCAATTCTTAATTGAGTTATGAAAGTATAAAGTAAATTAGTAAAAGTTGATTAAGTTGAATGCTTGACATGGGTTATAGAAATCAGCAACACGATCCTTTTGGGGGAAAATTTAGCAAAGTATGGTCATATTTTGAAATATGATGGTTAAGGGAATGTCCATACACTGAGATGTAGAACAACTGGTCCATTATTTTATTTGAGGTTTTATACCGAAAGGTATGAGAGATGTGTTGGTGTGTATGTACCAAAATATGTATTATGCGAAATTGAGCATATATTGAAATAGAAGTTGGTTGTGCAAAATGTTTAATTTTATAACTAAGTTATGTACTAAATTATAAGCACATACCAATTGACATGCGCATCAACTGAAGGAATGCGAATGTAGGTTTAGGTATTTTAAAATATAATAGAGATGATTCCATATCAAAGTGTACTAAAATGAAATGTGAATTCATATCGAATGAGGTAAAAATCACATTTGTCGTGAGAAGATGAAGAGTTTTTTTTTTATTTTCTGAACCTGAATCTTTGTTGGAAACTTTTAAATTTTTTTATGATGGTGATATATGAAACCCTGTAAAATAATAAGGGTTGGGATCAAGTGTAATGAGCAAGTTGAGGGATCTGATGAGATCTTAGATGTTTGGTTAGCTAATAAAGCTTTAAGGGTATTTAGCAGACATTCAAGATTTTAATCCTTTATAAGTTTTCCTTTGGAGCATGGAATTCTTGTGAAGTATTAAATAATACTTTATATGAAACCGTGATTTTAAATGAACGAGGATATTTTCCTAAAGAATTTGGGGATTCTTAATAAGTTGCACATTAGATCATTTTTAGGACATGTGAGATTTTACCGATGGTTCATCCAGAATTTTTCTAAAATTTCCAATCTCTTATGCAATTTACTTGCTAAGAATGCACCATTCATGTTTGATTCTGCCTATCTCTATGCTTATGAGACACTTAGGAGCATGTTGTCCACTCCTCCCATTATCCAATCACCTAACTGGTCTATTCTTTTTGAGATCATGTGTGATGATTCCAACTATGCAGTTGGGGTAGTCCTGGGCCAGTGGGTTGAGAAGGAATTGCTTACCGTAGTATTCACGGTAAGTCGAGGTTGATAAGGTGGATCTTATTGCTACAAGAGTTTGACCTTGAAAGAAGAGACAAAAAAGGTTCCGAGAACTCCGTAACCGACCACCTTTAGAGGATTGTGGTGGAGAACACTTTTGCCACCTTTCCCTTAAAAGACTCGTTCCCCAATGAGCAACTTTTTATGGTGATCCAAGTGCATTATCTTTGGTATGTCCACATTATCAATTATCTCTCTATGGGTGCACTTCCATGGACATGGTTCAAGTATGACAACCACCGCTCCTTTGTGCAAGTGAGACATTATTTTCGACAAGATCCTGAGCTATTTATGCCATGCTCATATCATATTATTAGGAGGTGTGTCGCCGAGAGCAAAATCCATAGCATTCTCACTCTCTCGAGTGTGGGGGCACTTTAGTGTAAAGAAAACTGCAGCGAAAGTTCTTCAAAGCGGGTCTTATTGGCCCACATTATTTAAGGATTCCTATGAATTTTGAAAGGCATGCCTTAGGTGCCAGAAAAACTAAAAATATGTCATGTCGGGATATGGTGCCATTGTCCCCAAATTTAGTTGTTGAGCTAATTGATATTTGGGGCATATTTATGAGACCATTTCCGTGCTAGCATGAGAATGAGTATATTTTAGTGACACTTGATTACATTTCAAAGTGAGTGGAAGAAGTTGCCGCTAGAACAAATGAATACAAGGTGGTCATCAAATGTTTACAATCTAACATTTTCACACATTTTGGCTATCCGCGAGCGATTATCAGTGATGAGGTCACTCACTTTCTAAATCGTTATTTTGAAGCCCTTGTTCGGCGGTATTCTATCAGGCACAAGGTGGAAACACCATATCATTCACAGAAAAGTGGCCAGGTAGAGGTTTCAAATAGAGAGATAAAATGAATTCTTGAAAAAATGGTTAGGCCTAATCGAAAATGTAATACCCATCCTGGAAAATATTATTTGAATGCAATTCTAAGAATAAATATATGACGTGGATGGTAATTAGGATGATTCAGTGTCTTGGAAATTGTAGTGGTGCTAAGTTAATCTAAAAGGATTTATAATGGGAGTTAGGGTGGAAAAAAAGAGTTAGAAAAATTTCAAAACCAAGTTGAATCAAGAGGTTGAAGGCCTCTCGAAATTAACTGGATAACTATTTCATTGTTGAGGGTGAACTATAAGGAAGGCATTACTGAAAATAGAGGAAGGCGTAGGCTGGATTTTTGGGAATAGGCAGCGGGAATAGAAGTCAATCCTTGGATTAAATTCCCAAAAATAGAGAAGTAGGCTAAGGAGTGGTTTACCAGAAAGGTAGAAGGAAGGAATAAGCCATTAAGCCTAAATTTTCGGAAATATAGAAAAATGGTTCAAGGGTGTTTTTCCAAAATTTGAAAATAAGCCATAAGGATTGTTTTTCAGAAATATGGTAAGGTGAAGGGAGTTGGTTTTCTGGAAGTGGAGGGAGAGAGTGTGAGTGAATTTCCAGGACAGAGGAAATCAGGAATCAATTACCAGGAAATGAAGAACGCCATCGGGTTAGTTTTATAGAAAATCAAGTGGGAATTAGACAGTCTTGTCCAATTCCCAAAAAATGGGAGATGTTATTTCCGAAAAAAACAGAACTGGTTCTAGAAGCTTTAGAACTGTCCAAAGCAGAGAAAAGGCCAGAAATGGTTGACCAAAGAGTTGATGTGTTTTGACTATGAGTAGGCCATTAACGGCTTTGGACTAAGGAATTAAAATGTCTTGGAAGTATACACACCTAAGAGGTTATGTGGCATGAAGTTGGAATACAAACAAAATCATAAGTCGGAAAATTTAATGAATCAAGCATCAGGATTGGAGTTAGAGAGAAAATTAAGATATGGAATCAAATTGTATAAGAAAGGAGGAGAGAGAGAGAGGCATTCAATGGTCGAGTTTAGCAAAGTTGGGTCTTCAACGGTTGAAGGAATTGAAGAGGTAACCTACTATAAACTCTAAATTTTAAAATTATTTGCTAACAATTAGTCTTTTACTGGGTTTAAGAAGATTTTTGGATAAGACTTAATTGATTAAGATAAGTTTTGAGTTTTGATCCAAGGAATTTAGTAATTTAATTCTCTAGGTTAACCCAGAACTTGGAGTTCATAGATTTAATTAAGAATTTTGGGTGTTGAATTAATTAACAAATGAATTTATCTATGAGATTTGGTTAAGAGTTTACTGGGTTTGGTTGGGTGGAATAATCAATGATTAATCTAGAATTCTAGATTGTTAACGAGCAGATTGATAGAAGGTTTTGAATTATAAATTCTAAATAATCATAATAAAGGAAGACATAGAATTTTGATATGGAAATCATTCTAGAATCAATTTGAGATTGATTAGTTGAATTGATGATTTGAAGAATCGTCCTAGAATTTTGGATGTTGACTAATTTGAAGATTATGTTAGAAACCAGATTTATGGAAAATTAGTGGTTGATGAAAGAATTGTGTGTTGATTGATTGAGGTAAATACATTAAAGATTAATCTGGAAATTCTAGATTATGAATAGTTAATTAATGGAGAAATAAGATTGAATACCTAAGTTCTTAGTTGATTGTTGATGAACTTGGGAAATTAAAGAAGAAATGAAAGTTGAGAAAGTAAGCTCTGTTTTTAGATCATAAAACAGTGGGTAGAGAGTGACAAAGAAGATAAACAATGTTAAGAGAATTGAAATCATTTATTCGAAATCCATAGGAGTTTCTAGAAGAAGGAAAGAAGAGGGAATATGGGAGAAACATAAGGCTCATTTCTAGAAAAGTAGAAGTGCATTCCGAAAGTATAGAAAGGAGAAATGAGTTGCAGAGTAAGTGAAAAAAGTGAGATACAGAGACCCCAATTACCGAACAAAATGAGTGTGGTTTACCAGAAATTAGGCAAGAACCTAAGGATAAGTTGGAGATCAGTAGGGTGCATTTCTGGAAAAATAATTGTGCATTATCGGAAATGTGAGTTGCAGCAATTGTTGAGGAAGATTTTAAAGTTTGAATTTCTGATAAAAAGGGAGCCTATTACCGGAAAAAATGTGTTAATTGAACTGATTTATAGAAAATTAAATTAAACTTCCAGAAAACCAAGTTAAAGTAAAGTGATTATATAAGACCAACCTAAACTTATTTTAGCATGGTCAAAGCATGACCAATTATTCTAAATAGGTTAGAAAGGGTTTTAAAATGGGTAATGAAGTTTAAAGTAAGTGTGGGTTATTATTTAAAGATCAAATACACATGTTGTTTCATTTAGTATAATTACAAACCTCATTTCAGGGGTTACTACTAGCACACCGGAGGTGCCAAAGAAGTAACTAGAGCTAAAATTTAAAAAGCTAAGGTAAGTGAATTTGATATTTATAAGTTATTTCCAAGCTTTGTGTTGATACCTTATTTTGACCCACTGTACGAAAATCAGAAAAATGAAGCCCGGAATGGTCAAATATGCAATTACTAGTTGTCCGAACTTTCCAAATCAGCCAAATCAATATCAAACGACAAGCGACGGGTCCCAATTTTTAAGATATGTCCGGAACACGTAAACGAAGAATTACCTGAAGAAAGATTGAGAAGAAAATGAGCAGTTCGAAAAGAATATGGTCCGAATGGCTAAAATCAGCACCGAAAAGGGTAAATTGGGTCGGTATATGCAGAATTGCGCATGGATATTTAAAAATTCAATTCTCAATACCAATACATCGATAATAATATTCCTGAGGCAACGACATACAAAATTGTGACAGAGGTCGAAAAACTAGAATTTAGTTAGCCATGAGAGCTATTTTGTTCAGAACAACATAACGGATTGAGCCAACATTGGAATGATATGGCATAATTTTTATAGTTTCTTGGCAAAGAAATAGACATTCCGTGAAGGAAGATTGCGACTGCAAAATAATTCTCGGTAGAAAAGTAGCGGATCAAAGGGCGAACATTTAGAATAACGGCCCAGAAATCACTTTTTCATAGAAATACATTCAACGTGAGGCGAAAATTTTCTCATAACGAATCGGTCACACGGATCACCACCCGATGATGCGTCATGCAATGGTTTTTGGCAGGATTATTCGACGACAAATGGACAAAATCAATATACTTTATCCAAAAGTATGTTCTCCCCCCCCCCAACATTTGGATCCCAAATTAGGGGGAAATACATCCAAAAGATATAATATTCCACCTCCAAAAGAGACAGCCACTCATAGAAAGCAGCAGACAATGCTGATGTCATGTCACATCTATAGACGTGACATGGTCCTATATATGCAGAGGCCTCACAGGCCATTTTAAAAGAGAGTTATACAACCTAAGGTGTTGTAGAATTAGCCAGCCACCTATTCTCCTGGACCGAAGTCTTAAAACCCCTCAAAAATATCCAAACCCTAGCCAAAGAAAAACCCGAGCCACTTTCAATCCAAACTCGACTTCGAATCTGATTTTTACAATCCATTTTAAGCCTCAAAACAGTCCCAAATTAGTACCTAATCCAGTCCCGAGACCAAACTCTCCCCCGAAATTAATCTCTCCTTCAAAGCCCTAAGCCGTTCTATTCCCAAAAAATCCTGAAAAGTGTCCATTCTAACAGAAGCTCGCCGAAATTTAATCAATAAATTTCGACAAAGTTTCCCTTCCTATTTTCAGTTTGTTTCTCATTTAGGAAAGTCCTGGTATATATTTCTAGACTATAGTTTGGTATAGTAGGGTTTTTTGCCCCCAAATACTATAACATATTATAGTCATATGAGTAATATCGGTGAACTTTTCCTTACAATTGTAATTAATGACAATGTATAAATATACTGGTTCATTTATTTTTTTACTTTAGTTGCAATGTAGTCTCTCCATGTGCGCGCGTAGAAAATGAATCGCAGATTTTCTCCATGGTTCATATTCCACCATATAATGAAAAATTGATTTTCTAAACTTCATTTCGTGATATCTCGGCCTCGCATATGGCCATGCCTACCGACTGTTCAGTCATATCATGACAATCGGAAAGTCAACTTTTTATTATCCAAAAGTAATAAAATCAACATTTTTGGTATCATTAAAAATGGTCGTTTCGGCTAAAAGTACGGCAATGTCTACTAGCCTTTGGCCATCGAGAGATTTTCGGAAATATTGATTCTCAAAACCATTTCATCCGGTTATCTATCGTTACTTTGCGGCATTTTTTTGGTGGTGGTATCATTCAACTTGGCAATGCCAACACAATTATTTTGTTTTGCATTTACTTCCATTTAATTTCAAATAAATTTATCAATCCCTTAATTCATACCACTGACGAACAAAGAAACTAACTGATTTGGATGAAAGAAATAACTAGCGATTCAATTTATTGAACCACTTGTTATCCTTTTGGGAGCTCAAAATCAATAAAAATATTAAAAAGTGAAAATCAATTAATTCATTGATTCGTGCCATCGGCGAACAAAGTAACTGACTAGCCTGGATCAAAGGAATAATTTGTAATTTAACGTGCTGGATTACTTATTATCTTTTCTGGAATTCAAATAAAAAACATATTAAGAACCAAAAATCTTTAAATTTCTCGATTCGAACCAACAGCGAATCAAGTAACTAGCTAGTTTTGGATCAAAGGAATAATTCGTAATTCAACGTGCTGAATTACTTATTATTCTTTTGGAATTTAAATCAAAACACGTCAAAATAAAAATCAAGAAAACCCACAATTCGAATCGCCGGCGAATTAGGTAATTGGCTAATTTGGATCAAAAGAATAATTTGTAGTTCAATTTATTGAATTACTTATTATCTTTTTGGGAATTCGAAGAAAAATCAAGAGCAAGGAAATCTTACAATTTGAATTATTGGCGAAATTTAGTAACCGTTATATTGAATCAAGGCATAATCAATAATCCATATATTCTTGGGTTATTTATTATTCTTTGGGAATTCCAAAAGAAAATCAAAAATTTATTTGTCATCAATAATCAGGATTTGTCATAATCCCTTTTTAGAATCATTCTTAGCAATTCTCAAATTCCTTTTTGCATATTATATTTCTCTTGGCCGAGAATAATTAAATTCGATTAAAAGGTTGTTTTGAAAATGGAGTACCGCAAGGGGAATGTAGGGTGCCTAACATCTTCCTTACCTGTAACCCTGATCCCAACTCTAGTTGCGTAGATCAAAACGAATTTTCAAATCGGTGACTTGGCATACCATAACTCTATGCCGAGTAGCGATTCTGAAGGCAAATTAATAATGGATTGTAATCTTGTTCCGGCAAAAATCAAACTATTGTTAATTTGATATTTGTTTTAATTCCAGCTATCATTTTGATTTTCCAAAAACCCGTCATATTAAAACCAATGAAAGAATAGAGTACGATCTTTCCCTCCTGCCCATTTCAAAGGGAGAGGGGAGAGCGGAAAAGTTTCGGGGAGCGACAGCTGGTGAATCTGCTGGGGACGAGAAGATTTTGGCTTCTAGTTTTTCAAAATCAACCTTTAATTAAAATTCAATCAATTCTTGACCCGTTACTAATGTCTATCTTGTGCAGTCTTTTCAAAAATGCTAAAAAATTCGTGGCACTAAAAAAATTTCTTTTCTGCAATGCATTATTTCTAATAATTTGTTTTGCAAGGTAGTATAATATATATTTGCGAAGGGCTCTCTTTAATTTTCAAAAATAAAAAACTTGCATTATTTTTCATACATTATTGCATCATTACCCATTTGGAATGGAGGTCACGATCCCCAAATGGATGTGTCCCTATCTACCCTCGAGGGTCCGAAGTAATCCATATGTTACCTATATGGTAGCCACCGTGAAAAAGGATACCCCAACCAAATCACCGACTAACGATGGTTTCCCGCACGGGGCTGGAGGTCTGAAGATTTGGGAGCCTTTAAACTGTTTAACCCTATACAGCCACATATGCATATAGAAAGCCATAAAAAGAGTCAAAAACCAAAACCCTAATTGCGTTATTAGGAAACATATTATATTAAAGGGGTCTTTATATGCATTTTGTTATATCCAACCAAATTCATTTTCAAAAAAAAAGTAAAATAAAAAAATACATGTCTCTAGGGATAATGGCCTACATATATTATGGACTTGCGAAATGTTTTTATCCAAGATTACAACTCGAAATGCTGCCCGAGACTTTATGTCTATTGGCAG
Source organism: Monotropa hypopitys (assembly GCA_002855965.1). Classification (NCBI taxonomy): domain Eukaryota; kingdom Viridiplantae; phylum Streptophyta; class Magnoliopsida; order Ericales; family Ericaceae; genus Monotropa; species Monotropa hypopitys. The sequence goes on from NMUG010007571.1 coordinate 11,329, forward strand.
TCTTGAGTTGTAATCTGAAAAGTCCATATGTTGCCATAATCTCTAAAGATCATTATTTTTCCATACTCAAACTAAGATGAGTTTTGCTTGGCAGGTTACGGCATGAACCGGCAAGCTCATTATTAGTCTTCACATAGGAACAATGGCAGGGAGACAAAATTGTGCACACTGCTGTAGCGAGCCTAGAATTGTGTCTTGGGCTGAATATAAGGCCCTTCAGAAAGAAAACTAGAAACTCAAAATCACAAACCAAGCTCTGCTAAATTAGTTAATCCAATTACAATCTCCCCTCTCTCCGCCCATACCACAACTGTTCACTAGGACAGGGGCAAATTTTTCACAAACTAATACTGGGGCAGTCTCCTTATCTCCCAACCCATTTCAAGAATTTCCTTTTCATCCCAAAAATGCAGTATTCCATTCACACCCAAAAATCCAAACACCCAGAAAAACCTATGAGCAAAATCATTCTAGATCATATGCGTCATTACTATATTATCCACTTTATCCAGTGCCATATCAATATTCAACACCACAAAATGCCTTTTCCAAAAATCTGGTATCATTTCCCCGATAAAATCAGTGAAGCCAAAATTTTACTCCATTAGCCATATCGATGATGGAAGTATTTCAACCTCAACTCGACTCAGGCCATATAACCCTTATTCTAGCAAAACATGTGGC
>NMUG010007572.1:0-12016 GCA_002855965.1 Monotropa hypopitys
GTACTCGTAGCCTGGTTACCTTTACAGTTGGGTTCGTACTCACTTTACTGTTTTACTCCTTGTGCCTCTCTCTACTTTACTACTGTTGTTGTTGCCACTACTTCTGCTTTCCTTTATCTTTCCTGCTTGTGCTGACCTCTCCTAGGCATGCACCACCCGTGCATGTTTGGTAGTGGTCAGGATTTTATCTACTGAGCCGTGGTATGCTCAGACCTTTGTGGTCCCCCCTACAGGTAGTTGCAGGGACTTGTGGATATCTTTGAGCTTGGAGCTTCGTCAGTTCCTGGGTTTTCTGAGATCGTTGCTGCAGGTTTCACTTGGTACTTTTGTTGGCTCTCGAGGGTGGGATGTACCCTCACTCTTCCTTTCAGTTCAGTTCTTTACTTTGTAGTTCTACGCAGTTGTAGCCGTTTGGCATTTGCTCTAGCTTCCGCATTTCTATCATATTGTATCATTTGTATCTGTGAATGTAATGAGAACATAATGGATTGTGTAGATACTACAAGTATTGTTCCCCCTGCTTTTGTTTAAATTGTATAAAAAAAATGGTTTGAAAATCCGGGGCGTGACACAAATCATAGAATGGGTAGGGAAGAAGTAGTGCCATATTCAAAAGAGACTCTAAGTTACCATGAATCCCATTCCACACATGCATGAAAATCCAAAGGGGTGAGGGAAAAAGAAAAGCAATACAATCGAATCATAGAATGGGTAGGGAAGAAGTAGTGCCATAGTCCAAGTTCACACGAAATATAGTCTAAGTTATTACATGCCGCAAGTAAGGACAACCCACAACCCAGGTGTTTTTAAAACAATAGAGTATAAAGTTCTCAAAAAGCTACCAAATAGTCAAAGTGATCAAGGAGCTTCAAGATCTTCCAAAATTGGTTTCTTTCCTGCAGAACCTTTAAAAAAAGGGGCGAGTCACGCCAAAGTAGGAAATATCTATAGCAAACTATGTAAATAATTGGCGTGACTAGTGTGTGACATGAACAGAGTATATCAAGCATGAATGAACTAGATGATGCATGGCATTTGATCCCACTATACATATAATTCTACTGCAACCGACGCAAACAAGAGTAAGGAGGAAAATAGGTAACATCTACAAGTACCCTACTATATAACTCATTATTGTTTCTCGTTTATACGAGCACCAAGTAGGAATGTGAGTTCCTCCTCTTTCTTTACAATAGTAAATAGTTTCCGGAATTCCATCTTAAGTCTATTCCGTTCAAGTTTCATTGTATGGATAAGTGTTGGAGTCCCATCATAAGTCCACTCTATATGTTATTCAATCGTATCGTAAGTGTCCATTGGAACCCCGTCATAAGTCCGTTCCAAGTTGAGTGTCAAGTAACCTCAATAGGGTAGGATAGGGTAGTAGTTGGCCGACTAACTAACCCACTCATTTCCTAGTGTTTCCCAAGTAACGTTGGGAGGGCCCAAGTAACCCCCATTGTGCATAATGTCGTGGATGGAGCGACCATTTCGGGAATCCCATCATAAGTCCATTCCCGAATAGTAACCAAAGAACCCCTATCGGAATATTCCTAGCCACGGCTAGTAAGTGGCATCGTCGCGTCGTTCGTAATGTCAAAGTGAACTCATTTCATTAGTTCATATTCCTAGGCAAAGCTAGTAGATGCGTTACAAAGTAATTGTATCCATTTTTGTTCCTATCCTTAGTTAGTAGTCCTGTTCCTTGATTGTTGGGTCAATCCATTCCTAGCCTTAGCTAGTGTATTCAAGTCGTAATTGTCATTCCACATTTATTCCTAGCCTTAGCTAGTCAATTCTCAATAGATCACATTCCCTCGATTTTTACCTCACACATAGCTATAGGTCCAATTCCACCCATCAGTGTTTTCATGCACTTAATTTTATAAAGGGAAGCTCAATTTAATGATTCCATGCCCTTAAAGTCAAAACCCCAAAATTTCCCCAAATTAATTTAATCATTAATTTAGGGCTTTTCGCATTTCAACTTACAACATCAAATTGAACTCACATATAGTTAGACAAAACCCTAGGGAGTTCATTCCACCCTTTAATTTCATTATTTGAACCCAAATCCTAGGTCTAGAGATACCTACGAAATTGGTAGCAATATGTTCAAGATTCAAGGAAGAGGGAAGAAAACACAATTAAAAACATAGTAAGCCATAGAGAAATCCTACCTTGGAGTAGTTTGGAGAAACCCTAAAATCCGAAATTTAGAGAACGATGAAACCTTGGTATGTCACGCGTAGATCGGGAGCCGTAGATCAACGTTGCTTCAAGAACTTTCTTGATCCGAGCCTCCGAAGGCCTTCAAAACCAAGCTTTTCTCTTGGTCTTCAATGGAAGTTGTAGGAGAGAGGGGAGAGAGAAGAGAGCTAATTAGAGAGAGAGAGATATGAGGGTTTGTGAGAAAAGTCGAAATATAGAAGCCTTATATAGCCCCATTGGCCAAATAACCGAATTGTCCTTATTTAGACACGTTTTTGAAGTTACAATAGACTTTCGTCCGGACGAAGGTGAGGTGTCGTCCGGACGACACCACCAGAGATGAATAAAAAATCACTTCGAGAGCCTTGGTCCGGATGACCAATGAGCTTAGTCCGGACGAAACTCATGGTCCGGACAAGGAAAGAGGATGGTCCGGACGAACATCACCTGGACCAAACTTCAATTCCCTGCCAGAGTGGTCTGGACGAGTCCAGGGTATGGTCCGGACGACCAACCCAGATTTCTCCAAAAACTTGCCAAAATGCTCCCGACTCGTCTCAACGCATCTCCAAATGCTTGTCCAACGTCCAATGCACCAAAACAAACGTCTAAGGCTCTCCCACGGCCCTCCTCACTCGTCCAATCAATACTAAAAACAAATTAAACGATCAACGAAAGGCTAAATAACGGATATTCGGTTTGTTAAACTTTAAAATAATCGTATCAAAATACGGGGTGCTACAGAGGTAGTTCCCCAAACTCCTCCTTTGATCCGTTACACTCCACGAGCGATCACGCCCGATCACCGAATCTTTGCCGGCTCCAAGTATCGTTGGCAAAATAGTAGATAGGCAATCCAATCCAAATGATATGTAATGAAAATCAATGTGTATGTATTTAACAATATGCTCAACAATCTTTTCAAGAAAGGATTCTTGAATTGAAACACAATCGAAAACAAGGATGTTTTTCAAACAAAAATATGATTGAATCTTGAATTTAAACTCAACCAAAAACAAGGAAGATTTTCCAAAAAGTCATGTTTGATTCTTGAATTGAAAACTCAAACAAAACAAGGAAGGTTTTTCCAAAAATAATATATTTGATTCTTGAATTTAAAATCAAACTAAACAAGGAAGGTTTTTCCAAAAGACATGTTTCTCTCAAACCCTAGATTGAAAAACAAATTCAATTGTAAATCCCTCACACAACCCTCAAGGATTGAAAGCATAAATCAAATCATGATAGAGAGAAATCAAACACAACAATCAATATGAAAACTCAAACAAACCCTAACATTTGATCCAAATGTTTATGAAAATCAAAGGCTAAGAAAACCAAGACACATACCTTATGATATACATCAAAAACAATATGGATGCCCTCAAAATGTTTTGAAACATTTATATATATACCCATCTCAAAAATCAGCCCAAAATGATAAAAATCGAAGCAAACAGCACAGCGGCGCCACGGGGCGCCACGATGCTACCGGTGTGCGTATCGAGAGGCGAGGCGAGAGCGCTACGGCGCTCCCGGTGCGCTACCAAGTGCTGCGCTAGCGCCACGGTGCTAGCAACTCGGTAGCTTCTGTAACTCTGCACAATCTGTTTGGATCAAAAAGTCCAGGGGCGCGGCGAGAGCTCTCGGCGCGCCGGGTTGCGCCAGGCAGAGAAAGGAAATGTTTTTAAGAAAAAACATTAAAAATAAAACAATATATATAAAGAAAATATATATATCACCATTAATAATTTTTTAAATAAACATGGGATATAAAAATAATGCTCTTAAATACTTAAATAAAATAATGTATCATGCTTATGCGATTAAGCCAAAAATTAAATGTTATACCTTTGGACGCCAATGTGAGCCTTGTGAGATTTTGCGAATCGACGATCTTCAATGCTTGCTTGAATCCAAGCAACCAACATACTAAAGACTAAAGCCAACAGAAATACATAGCCCGATAGTTCAAACGAACCCGGAAAACAAATCAACAAAAATAAAATTACAATCTCTCCCTTTGTTTTTTGTTTTCGGAGACAAAATATACCTATCAGCTAACACCTAGCTAAGTGCTGCAATAGACTTATGGCGGATTGAAGATCGGAAGAATAACCTGCAAATTACAAATCGTCCACAAGAGCATTTGTATAGATTAAAGGTATAACAATGAAAATTGACAACAGTTGTATTAAAGTATGATAAAAAACTAGCATCATGGATTAAACATCATAGCATCGATAAACAGTATGATATGCATAACGGGAGTAAAACAACTAGCCAGAAAAACAACAGGCTAGAAAACGCATCCACAACAACATAGATAGGTAGGTGGAACAACAGTCATCAACAGAAATAACTAACATCACCAAAAACAACATGGGTAGTATAGTCATCAACTAAAACCAGTAACAAAAACAAACATAGGTAGTGCAGTCATCAAACAAAAAAAACAGCAGGTCCAGCAGATTAGTGTAGACATCAAACGAAAACAACAAGTCCGATATCAAAATAAAATAGCCGATAGCAAATATTTCTCCCCCTTTGTGTCCCGGGAAGAAAAACAAATTGGCAGGCACTGTCATCAATCACTGATCTCATCATCATCATCAGTAGCGGCCATAGAATGATAGTCAAGTCCCAAGCGATCCTCAACACGCTGCAATCTTTGATTCATTCTGCCAATCCCTGTGCGTGCATACGTGAAATGCTCATCGAAGAGATCCATGCGAGAATTCAGCGTAGCAAACTATAGCTGAAGAAAATCCATCATCCCATCGGTAGGAGCAGAAGGTGGAGGAGCATGTGGAGGAGACACACGTAGAGACACAGGAGAAGCTTGACGCGATGGAGGATTGTAGTCCGGAGCTGTATGGATGGAAGGAAACACTGGATGAACAGGAGGATATGGTGGAGGATAATTCGACTCTTCTAAACCTGGACCACAAACTTCCCCTATCCTAGACAAGGAGGCATGCTCAGTGATGCGATAGATGTCGCACTTCGGATATGAACGAGGTTCATCCAAAATAGTAGGAACATTATTCGCATTCAGGAATCGAGTAATGGTAGAAAAAAAGGAATACCATCAGTGCCATGTGGATGTGTAGAATAGTTATAGATGTTCCACCACATTCGAGAAGCAAGGTAATACGAAAAACCTCGACCAATAGCATACATCAACTCAACCCGAGGGACAGGAATACCATGGATGTGATCAGTAGGTTCAACAATAGAACACACAACTTTGTTCAACAGACGATAATGGGGAAACAAGTGGCTATGAACAATCGGTATGACATGATCACCTATGCCATCGGTGATTTCGCTTATGATACTAGCAATGGTAGGAGCGAATTCAATAGGCAACGACCACTGAGGATTAACAACTGTGGGTAGATTGAGCAAAGTACGAATAGCGACCAACGAGAATGTGATACGCACACCTCGAACCACAGAACAAAAGGACTCATAGTCCGTATTCACAAAACCTTGTTTGATAAAAATTCAGCGACTAAGATGGGAAGGCCATATTCATGACCGGAGCATGCACTGAGCCAGCCTCGAAGAGCAAGTTGATCAGAGAGACCAACGGAGGCAAACTCGAAAATAACAATGTTGCGCTCAACCAATTTTAGACCTTTGCGCATGAAAAGATCATACATCTCCTTTGCTTAAGGAGACGAAAAGGATTGAAAACGGAGACGTGTATCCGATGGTCATTTCCAACCACGGGGGTTCGATGAAGAACCCGACATTTTATATCAACTCTAGATGAAATGATCCTATAGAGATTTGAAGAAATCTTACCCAACCAGATCTGGAGAGAAAAACCTTGAGAGGAAACTATTTTAGAGAGAGAAAGATTTGAGTGCAAATGGCAAAAAAAATCGCACAGAGCCATATACATTGCCAGGCGCTAGCGGCGCCGTGGCGCTAGCGGCGCGCATATCAGCGCTGAGCGGTGCCGTGGCGCTAGCGGCGCGCATATCAGCGCTGAGCGGTGCCGTGGCGCTAGCGATGCGCGTGTCGGCGCCATGGTGCTCCCGAGGAGCTATCGACTCGCGAGGCTCGATTCTTGCATAGGAGACACAGCCCACAAAAACAACTTAAGGAAAATGACACTAGTCAATCCTAATAGCCAGAAAAAACTAAGGAACAACCAAAACATTAATTAAGTGTAAGATTATCAAAAATAACTCTTCTTCAATCTTTTAGGCTCATTGTGAGCAAATCGAACAAACGGCTTGTCAATGACTACGACCAACCAAGAAATTAGAAGACGAACATTGCACTACTGAAATTAATCAAACACAAAAATAAAATACCAAAAAATAGGCTATAAGAAACAAAAAATCATGCATTAGGCTCAATGGAAATCAAGCCGATGGACTTTCTTTGATTTTCAAATTGAAGTGCATCAAGGGGTTTTCTCAGAATGTTTGCCTTTTGGTCAAGTGTAGGAATAAACTCAAGAGAGATTATGCCATCTTCAACCAAATCACGAATAAAATGGTGACGAATATCAATGTGCTTGGTTCGAGAATGTTGAACCGGATTTTTAGAAATATTGATGGCACTTGTATTGTCGCAAAACACAGTCATTACACTTTGAGACAGGCCATAATCGGTAAACATTTGTCACATCCACAATAATTGAGTGCAACAACTACCTGCGGCAATATACTCGGCCTCAGCAGTAGATAAGGACACACAATTTTGTTTCTTGCTATGCCAAGACATGACAATTTCCTAGGTAAAAACAACCCCCTGATGTACTCTTCCTATCATCAACACACCCGGCCCAATCGGTCTCTGAGAAAGAAGCTAGATCAATAAGCGTGGCCCGAGGATAGAACAAACCTAAAGAAACAGTCCCTTTAACATATCGAATAATTCATTTGACAGTTGAGACATGTGATTCTTTAGGATCCGATTGATATCTAGCACATACTCCAACACTATATGTGATATCAGGATGACTCGAAGTGAGATAAAGAAGACTACGTATCATACTACGGTAATAGGTAGGATCGACACTTACTCCTTCCAAGTCACGAGATAGTTTGACTGTAGTGGCCATTGGAGTACGTGTAACTTTGGCATCATTCAACCCAATTTTTTTACCAATTCACGAGCATAGGTAGATTGTGAAAGAAAAATACCATCATCTCCTTGCCTCACTTGAAAACCTAAAAAGTAAGTCAACTTTCCTATAAGACTCATTTGAAATTCATGATCCATTTGAACACCAAGTTGCCTGGAATGTGACTCATAAGTAGAACTGAACACAATGTCATCTACATAGATTTGTGCTATCAAAATATCACTCTCAATTTTTCTAAGAAATAAAGTTCGGTCTACTCCCACTCGAACAAAGCCGGTATTCAAAAGATGGTCATTTAAATGATCATACCATGCTCGAGGGGCTTGTTTTAGGCCATACAAGGCTTTTCGAAGACGATACACAGGATTGGGAAATTGGGGGTCTATGAATCCCTTCGGTTGCTCAACATAAGTCCCTTCTTGAAGATCGCCATTCAAAAATGCACTTTTGACATCCATTTGAAAAATCTAAATCCAAAATGTGTGGCAATCCCAAACAACAACCGGATGTACTCAAGTCTAGCCACCGGAGCGAAAGTCTCATCATAATCTATCCCTTCGATTTGTGTATATCCCTGAGCAACAAGATGATTTTTGTTTCTTACAACAATCCCATCGGCATCCTTTTTATTTTTAAAAATCCATTTCGTGCCAATGACATTGATGTGAGATGGACGTTGGACAAGATACCACACATCATTCCGTATAAATTGTTGCAACTCGTCTTGCATGGCTTCAATCCAGTACTCATCGGATAATGCTTCTTCCACCTCTTTGGGCTCACTCGAAGAAGCGTAACACACAAAATTAATCTCGTTATGTCTTTTACTTCGAGTTCGAACACCTTTGTCATGCCCCGGATTTTCAAACCATTTTTTTAAAAACAATTTAAATAGATACAAGGGAGATCAATACTTGTAGTATCTATGCACTTCATTCAAGTTCTGATCACATTCATTGTACAATATGAATAGAAAAGCGGAAGGTAGAACAAATGCCAAACGGCTACACTGAAGTGCTGAACAAAAGGAAAGTGAGGGTACATCCCACCCTCGGGAGCTAACAAAGTGCAAAGAAAACCTTTAAGTACCACTGAAAATCCAGCAGCTGACTGAAGTCCAAGATCCGCAATCCTACTGGCCCCAACTAGTAACCTGAGAGGGGGAGAACCACGAAGGTCTGAGCAAACCACATGCTCAGTAGATAAAATCCTGACCACTACCAAACATGCACGGGCGGTGCATGCCTAGGAGGGGTCAGCACAAGTAAAAGCTGTAAAGGAAAAGTAGCAGTAGTGGACAACACAAGTATTAAAGCTGTAGGGAGAGAAAGAGAGAGAAACACAAAGTAGTAAAAGCAATCGAGCTACAAATCCACTAACTAACCTCCTGAAGTGCAAGGGAAGTAAGGGTGTCGAGCCTAACGGCTAATCCAATACTCTATCTCAAATCGTCGCAACCAACGCTCTACTAAAGGAAGTAACGAAGGGAGCTATCAAGAATCAGCGTAATGCGTATATGGGTAGCTGTAGCACACACCACTCCCAAGCCTCGCTACCTATCCATGGGGTTAATTGGTTAACTTACATATTCTGTTAACACTGGGATGTTTACTTACTTACTTTGTTTTGTACGATTCACGTCTTACTTTGGTACACTTTCCTTTAAGATGCCCCTTTGTTCATTGGATGAAAACCCCATTGGAATTCTAGCGTAGGTCTATTTCAAGTCGACATATCTCATTTCAAGTATTCACTTAGTGTTCATGACATCGATGTTCCTTGGAAACCCATCATAAGTCCATTCCAAGATATTATATTTGATTCGTGGTATGAATATTTCGTGGAGTCCTATCATAAGTCCACTCCAGGTAAGCATAGTTATTGTTGCATAGATAAGTCATTGGAACCCCATCATAAGTCCGTTCCAAGTAAAGTCAAGTATCGTCGATAGGGGGAAGAGGGTAGTAGTTGGCCGACTGACTAACCCAAATCCTATCCTAGCGTTCCCCAAGTAACGTCGGGAGGGCCCAAGTAACCCCCATTGTGCACAATATCGTGGATGGAGTGACCATCCCAAGAACCCCATCATAAATCAGTTCTCGTATATCGTATCAAGAATCCCTATCGGTAGTTCTTAGCCACGGCTAGTAATAAAGAATAGCATCGCATGTTAGTAGCAGCACCCCAGTCGATACTTCCCCTTTGGATACACTAAGGGGTCACGATGGGGACTACTTAACATCGCTCGCATCATACGTATCATCGAGTGTTTACGTTACTTTCATTCACATTTTCTAGCTAAACTAATATGTTACAGTTTACATTTTCCTAGCCACTGCTAGTATCTCATCTTTCACATTTTTCCTAGACACCGCTAGTATCTCATATTTTATATTTTCCTAGCCACCGCTAGTCTATCGCAGTTTACATTTTATTATACCATTTACTTCTTTCCTAGCCAATGCTAGTGTTTCCATCTAGGCCGTCTCATCATCTACCAAGTTATCCACCTCTAATCCTCTAGCCAACGCTAGTACCCGTACGGAGGTTATCACTCTTGCTTTAATCTTTCATTTAGAGGTGATAGATTCAAGATCATACATGAGTAGCCTTTAGTAGGCACATCCTCAATATTTGGAGTTCATTGAGTACGTTTTACATCTCACCGAGTTTCACACCGTAAGCTTAAGACGACCCACAAGATCATTCCATTTGGGTTGATCATTAAGTTAGACCCACCTATATGAGTTCATGATACAAAGAAAGGTGAGGGTCCATGTTTCTAACCTTGACGACGCCATGTGAGATTCTATACAACCAGTAGTCCACTATTTTGCCTACAATCATTCTTCACTGTTACTCCCATTAAGACATTTAAATTTGAGGATTATAATTACATTTCTCATGCGCACATCCCATAATGTCCGTAGGTAGGTTTATCACCTAACTTGACCTATGACTCATCAACCCAAGTTTCACGACCATTCAAAATCATAGATTCTTATCAAAGACACATTCTTGATTCATGGAGTCATTTTATCAAACGGTTGGTGTCACTAGGTCTCTAGGATAAACAACCTAGAACAACCCCAATTTAACCTCCATCTAACCATTCTATCATCGAGTGATCATTGTATCCGTTTTAGACGTCACATGGCAAATGGTTTCGTTCATCTAGACACATAATCCTACGAGTCACCTAAGCATTTCATGATCACCAACCAACGGGAAATTTACTCGCGAATTATGGAACTACACACACACGCACATACATGTTTGATAGGAGTCAAGAATTTTATTCACCGGAGCAATCGCCAGAAAGTCGCCGGAAAGTCGGCGGAAAAATGTTGCCGCAAGCCAATACCGCCAGTGCGTAGATCTCCTTATCCTCTTCAATGTTCATGAAGGCCCCACCTCCATAGCTCTTCGCCGGAAAGTCGCCGGAGATCCAAAATTCGTCGGATGGATTCGCCAAGTAGGTTGCCGGATAGCCCTCGCCAAGGAAAGCAACGTATCTTCTTGGAGCAACTCCATTGCTCAATGTTGAAGGACGCCCAAGAGTCCAAAATTTGTCAGATGGAGAATGTAATGGGCTTGCCGGAGAGCTCAAGGTGAGAGGAATAATGTTTATTCTTGGCAAAACTCCATCCAAGCCTTGGAAGGCCTTGGATTGGGAGAGAGACTGTGAAACTCCATTAATGGAGGAAGAGAGTGAAGAGAGAGTTTAGGGTTCCAAATGAAGGAGGAGGGTGTGGGACAATTTTTGGGCTAAAATGTGTTAGGGTAAGATTACCAACATGCCCCTCATTTAAAACAGCCAAAATCGCACATTTTTGTCGACCGTCGTCCGGACGAAGGTTATGGTCGTCCAGACGAAACCCCCATGGTGCGGACGAAGACCCAAGTGGTCCGGACGAAACCTCCTGAAGAAAAAATTCTGTTTCCTGGACCCGTCATCCTGACGAACCTCAAGCGTGGTCCGGACGAAGCTAGCAGAAATGTTTCGAAACGCGATAAAAAGGCTCCGAACCTTTCCAATTCATCCAAGGACACCTCCCGAACATTCGAGGCACCGAAAAGACATTCCAAGGCTATCTCTTAGCCTCCCACGAGATCATAAACACAACGAATGATTAAAAGGCAACGAACTAACGACGAGTAGTCGCATTTCAATATTTCGAACGAGGAACAAACTCACGCCGGAGTCGGTCAATGCACCCAGACTCCTTCCAATGGTTCAACCAACTTATCCACGGCCTCGAACACTTCAAAATTCATCGTATTTTATTTTATTTACCAAAGAATCGAATTTCGAAGGGAATGGAAATTCGAGTCATTACATATCAACCTCCTTAAAAGAATTTCGTCCCCAAAATTTACTAAGGATAGAAGTGCATTGAAACACCGAAGAGCAAAAGTTCATGCTCAAGCTGTTGATACCCAATTTTGACCCAATCCCGAAAGTCAACAGAATGGTCAAATCAGCCTCCGAACAAATCCAGACGCAATTCCGGGATGTCAGGACTTCCCGCAAACTGTTCTGACAGCAGCCAGCGACAATGCAGCAGCGACCCAAAGCCGATAAAATGTTGAGGAATATTTATCCAAAGTCAGAATTTTAATCCGACCAAAGGAGCAAGACGAACAGTGACCGAACAGCCGAAAGAAATCCTCTTTGCATGCTTCATGCTCCGG
>NMUG010007573.1:0-12016 GCA_002855965.1 Monotropa hypopitys
ATGTATAAGGGTGATAGGGTTGAGTAGGAAATGACCAAAATGCCCTTCATTTAACACCAGAAAATCTGCTCTGCGCATAACCGTAAACGGTTACGCCCCAATCCTCTAACCGGTTACGCTACGCTCGGTTTCCTCCAACTAGCAGAAGGAGATCCCTAACCGGTTACGCCTAAAATCTCTAACCGGTTACGCCAAGCTCGGTTGTTTAGCTAAAACAGCTGTTGGAGATTTTTGGGCGTAACTTCTTCGTCCGAACTCCGATTGACGCGATTCTCATCTCGTTGGATTCGTAATTGAATTTTCTACCGTAATCTAGGGTCAACCACCTTAAAATCTTACTAGGATTTTAAGATAAATTAATTTAAGGTTCTAATCAAACATAGAACGCGAATTTAACTTCCAGAAAATATTTTATAAAATACGGGTCGCTACACACATAATCGCACCCATGACTTAGGGCTCCTTAATGCCTCACTCATCCCAACTATAGACCCAAACTACCATAGGCTGGTGTGGTAACATGTTTGTCCTGCAAAGACTTACTCGCAAACTACCTACTCAAGAAGAAATAGCTCACAACAATAGAATCAAAAATGAAATGCCGGAGTACTCACGCGACTCTACACGGGCTATACTTTTCTTCCCATTTTCTCACTTGGCAATGTATTAGAGAAGGAAATCTCCTAGAATTTTGGGGTAGGTTGCTACTCGGTATGTGAACTCTCTTAGGTCGCACTTTGCGGCTAAACCTTGAGAGTTCCCAATCACTTTTGACTTCTATCCCTACTCTACCAAGGTAATCGCAGATAACACCACACCAAGGCTAGTCCATGAGTGGCTATACCGGACCATCAACATCTATTTGAGCACGACAAACACTGGGGGTATCTCAAACCCCATGGATTTAACATCTCCTAGACGCATGCAAGCACAAAGATTTAAACACTATTGTCGTCCCGATAAATGGGATTGACCAATTCTTCCTCCACCAACGCCTCATCAAAATTTTCTAAGAAAGGTTTGAGGCGTTGACCATTCACTTTGAAAACATTTTCATTTTCGGGGTTGGTAACCTCAATGGTGCCATGAGTAAAAACTTTAGATACTATATAAGGCCCACCCCACCCCAGAAAGAGATGAAGTCGAGAATTATACATTAGCACTTTTTGACCTACCTCAAAACTCTTTCGGTGGATATTTTTGTCATGGGCCTCCTTCACCTTGGCTTTATAGGCCACCATACCATCATAGGCGTCACACCGCATCTCCTCAAGTTCATTTAATTTGAGCTTACGGTGGGCGCCGGTGTCCGGTAAATGATAGTTTAAGTGCTTGATTGCCCAATACGCCTTATGTTTAAGTTCTACCGAAAGGTGACAAGCTTTGCCATACACCAACCGGTACGGTGACATGCCCAATACAGTTTTAAAAGCGGTACGGTAAGCCCAAAGAGCATCGATCAATCGTAACGACCAATCTTTCCTATTTGGATTTACCGTTTTCTCAATTATGTGCTTGATCTCTCTATTGGCAAGTTCCACTTGCCCATTGGTTTAGGGATGATAAACCGTGGACACTTTATGCGTGATGCCATATTTTTTCATTAAAGTTTCAAATGGCCTATTGCAAAAATGTGTTTCTTGGTCACTAATAATCGCCCTCGGCATCCCAAACCTCGCAAATATATTTTCTCTCAAGAAATTTATGACCACCTTGTTATCGTTCGTTTTGGTGTGGATGGCCTCCACCTACTTCGACACATAATCTACGATTAGTAAAATATAAAGATAACCAAATGAATTAGGGAATGGACCCATAAAATCGATATCCCAACAATCGAAAACCTCAACTACAAGTATGTTAGTGAGGGGCATCATGTTCCTTTGGGTCACACTCCCCAATTTTTGGCACCTCTCACATGTTTTGCAAAAGTCGTAGGTGTCCTTGAAGAGGGAAGGCCAATAGAAGCCACATTGGAGGAATTTTGCGTAGGTCTTCTTGGAAGAGAAGTGACCTCCACAAGCCTCGGTGTGGCAAAACCGCAAAATTTCTCGTTGGTCTTGATTCGGCACACACCTTCGGATAATTTGATCCGGCAATATTTAAATAAGTAGGGATCATCAAAGATGAATCTATTCACCTCACTTAAAAAACGTCTTTTGTCATTGAGGGACCATTGTAATGGGAGTTGAAAGAAAATATAAAGTAATTTTATGTTATCTAAAAAATAGCATTAATATTTTAAATTTGGTACCAACAGGTATTATTCCCCCATAAAAGAATTATTCTTCAAGTATTTCAACCAATTGAGACTACCCCATGGCTAAGTAGTTTATGATATCCGCAAACCACGGGTAACTCGTCACTTGAAAGAGTTGCTCACTCGGGAAGGAGTCTATAATAGGCATGTGTGAGGAATGGTCCTCAAACTCCAACCGGGACAAGTGGTCTGCCACGACATTTTCCACACTTTTTTTTGTCTTTGATAATCAAGTCAAATTCTTGAAGAAGTAGGATCTACCTAATTAGTCTCGCCTTTTCATCTTGTTTAGTACGACCCATCTCAATGGCATGGATCGTCTAAGGACACGACCCATCTAGGGAGTATAACTAATCTTACCCGAACTAAGTAGATCTATAAAACACATATTGCATGAATATTAATTGAAGTTCAAATCAACAATCACACTAAGTAAATCTATTGAGAAACCTCCATGTAATGATGGAGCAAGTCTTATTCATATAATAGTTCCAACTGAAAACAATAAAATACTTCTAGAACAATGGATCCAAGATTACATCGATTCTCCGGGGTAAGAGAGACTTAGCCGGTCATGGCAAGGATAATAGGCATCAAAGAGTAGGAAGGAGAACTTAAAGAATCCATACAAAAGCTATCACCTAGTGCAATGGCCTCCCAAGTCTCCTAGACAGGGGTTGTAGTCTCCACAATGATAATCCAAATCAAAGATAATCCCTAATGAGCCTAAACAAGTGTATTTATACCTAATACACATTTTAATTCCCTAATTACCCTTAATGAAGGGCATACTCATCCAAAACTAGGCTTTAAAACATGATCTTCCCGCATATCAGCTTTTACTTCCACATAGAGGCGCTACCGTTGCACCGAGAATAGGCATAACCGGTTGTGGTTAGGCTTTTTCTTGCTTTCTTCTTGCCGAGCGCTACCGATTACGGTTGAGAGCATAACTGTCGTGCCGAGAAATTTTTCCGTCCTTTCCTCGTCTCCCGTCTAGTGGGAACTGTTTTCCAGGGTGGAAGAATTTACGCTGATGGCTTTTATTTGAAAATATAGGGGTTTGTTTGAAAACGGATGGCGGCTTGAGTATGCCGATTTCGAATTTTCGGAGTCGCCAATTGGTATTGAGTTGTGGTGTGCCAAGTCACCGTAATTTTTATTGTAAAAAGATGTCATTTTGTTTAATAAAAATGTCTTTTTATTTGAGAAAGGTGTCTACAAAACCAGAAATTCGAGTTCGGGGATTTAATTACGAATGGGGAAGGTGTTAGGCACCCCACTCACCCTTTCGGTACTTCTTTTTCAAAAGTAAATCTCTATTCGATCCGAAATCAATTTTTTCCTCGGCTAAGAGAAATGTAAAATTATTACTGATTTATGTATGAAATAAAGACTCCTGGATATAGTTATTGATGGGCGGATTTCGTCCCGGTTTTGAATACAAAGAATTGTTTTTGAGCCGGACGGATATTAGGTGAAAAATGGTTTTCTACAGTCAGACAAAATTCCGACTGTGTTTGAAAATGATTTTGTTTTGTTTTGTTAATTTAATTTCATTTATGACAGTCGGATAGAACTTCAATTGTGTTTTGAAATTAATTTTGGATTTTAGCCAGACAGAACTTTGGCTAAATCCTCGAAAAGTATTTTTCTACGATTGGACAAAATTCTGACCGCGTTTGTGAAAACGATCTTTATTTAGTCGGATAGAGCTTTGACTGAATTTCTGATAAGAATGTTTTAAAATAGGTCGGACAGAACTTCGACCGTTTTCTGAAAAGATAGGATATTTTTTATTAGAAAATTCCAAAGAATATCGAGTGAATCGACATGACCCGAGTCATAAGGCATTCTAGTGTTCCGAGTCTGACAGCTACTGTCAGCTTTTACTTCAGAGTACGAATCGAGGAATTTAGTTTTGTTTTTAAAGTGTTTTTGTATTTTTCAGTCACACAGAACTTCGATTGTAAAAATGTTTTATAGAAAAATTGTCAGAAAATGTTTTGACCGGGCTTTGTAATAAGGATTCATTTTCACCAATCGAACAGAGCTTCGACTGGGTTTAAAAATAGGGGAAGGGATTTACTTTCTTTAAGTGTGAAAAAAATCCTCCCGGGATATCGAGTGCTCCGAAAATGATCCGAGTCACAGGACATTCCTTTGATCCGATTCTGACAACTACTGCAATCTTTCACTTCAGAGTACAGATATAGGATTTTGATTTTGTTTGAAAGTGTTTTGGGGAAAACAAAAATTAATTGCTGTAGAGAGATAGAATATATATATGTTGTAATATATATATGGACAGGGGTATAAGATATCATATATATAAACTGAGCTGGATATAGTCTGAGCTAGACGACAGTACATATATAACAGTTGGTAAGATATCGTATATATAAACCGAGCTGGATATATTCCGAGCTAGACAGCAAGTATTTTAGGGCGAAGACGTTTTTATGTTCTTCTTGTATGCGACAACGGAGCCGGCATAGCCAAGCATGTGCCGAATTCTAACGAGGGCATAAAGTAACAAATTCTTTTGCAGATATTTGTTCGAAAGCGTAAAAGACAAGTATTAAAAAATTGTGGCAAATCGATTATGTCACGTCCCGTTCCGCATAAATATTTTAATATTCAGCGGATCTGGTAACCGTGAATAAAACAGAAAATAAACCATACGACTAATAAAAGTTCCACTAAAACAAAACTGAAAACTGCATAACACATCCACTGTAAAGTAGAATACCGAGTCTGAAACAAACATCAACAAGTAATGAGTCTCAAACATCAAACTAAGTCCAACTGACTTATACAACAACGTACTAGAAAAGTAGTACTAAAAGATAAAAGTACTGAACTAGGAAACTGCCACAAACTCCTCCAGCTGAAACCTCTAAGACTGTAGTGGACCAGAATAGCTAGCTCGCAGAATCTGCACTTCGACCAATGCTCATACAAATACAAAGTGCAGGAGTGTATAAGTTACGGAAAGCACTGCAAATAATAGTAGTACTGAAAAGAAAACGATATATCTGAAGCAGTTAACAATTCTAATAGGTCTAACATAATAGTAAAACTGTACAGAAACTGAAGTAAATTAAAATAATTGAACTGAACAAAAATAGCCATTTTAGCTATCTTTCAAATTGGTGCTGCCCCACAGGTATCGTACAGACCACCCACTTTTCAAATAGATGCTGCCCCACAGGTGTCCTACAGACCACCCACTTTTTAAATAGATGCTTCCCCACATGTGTCCTATAGACCACCCACTTTTCAAATAGATACTGCCCACAGGTGTCTTACAGACCACCCACTTTTCAAATAGATGCTGCCACACAGGTGTCCTACAGACCACCCACTTTTCCACATTTGCATATCCATTTCAGAAATTCAATTACAATTTTACAATTATCTAAAATAATTGCTAAACAAAACATATAACGTACTAGCATGCTACAAAGGTACTTTTTGTGCGATAACAATATACAAATGATGTACATAAAGTAAGGAAAACCTTACAGTCCTTAACATAACCAGTACACTCACCAAATCCTTTTACAGAGGTTTCTTGAAATCAGATTTTGACGGATAGCAATACTTAGATGATTCTCCTATCACAAGATCATTATAAACATTAGAAAACAGTCATATTTTACTTAAAACATTCTGCCAAATTTCCCTCTGAAATGTATATTTAAAATTCCCTTTTTCACATTTCTCAAAAATTCACTTTTTTTTCCTGAGACTCAAGATATTGGTATCTAAGCACTAGATATCGGTATCTTGAACAGAACCTAAGATATCGATTTCTAACCTCTCAAGATACCGCAGTTGAAACCCTGAAAATATCGATATCTTAATACTAGATATCGGTTTCTAAGCAGAGCAGACTACGGTTTCTAAGGTCTGAACCAAGATATCGATATCTAGGTGACCAAGATATCGGTATCTTAGGTCATCTTCTCCAAATTTTTTACAGAACTTCAACAGAACGTAGGGTTACTCCAAATTCGATTTTTCTTAAAATTAGGGTATCAAACCTTAACCCAAAACTCTCAAATTTTGAACAGACGTTTACTAACTATTCTAGAACAACATAGATTAAATGGATTTCAAAGAGATTACCTCAATCGGATAAAATAAAATCAAAAAGGTTTTGACGAAACTTAGATCTCCTTTCTCCTAACCTCCACTGATCTCCTATGCAGCAACTCCTTATCCCAAAATTGAACTCTCTCTTTAACTCTCGAATTTCTTTAGATCTTACTCCTCACAGAACACTTGAACAATTTATTTGATATTTAACCCAACGTCCCGAATGCTAACAACTCAGATATTTATAGAAATAGGTTCGTTAATTCCTATGCTTCCCTTAGCCATATTCTTGACAACTCAAAACATGCATTTGAACATCTGTATACGTTTTGACACCACTTATCATTGTTTACATCGACATTACACGCGTATCCCTCTTCTTAGATCTCTCCGTCATTGATACAGCTCACCTTCAGATTCTGAAGCTCAAGATATCGGAATCTTGGTCTTACAAAATACCGGTATCTTGAACCAATCCATATTACCTCCCAGCATACCGATCTCTAAGGTCCCGGTTGCCAACCTTCCTAAGATACCGGTATCTTGGCTAAGCTAGATACCGATATCTAAGACCAAAATTCCAAAATTTCTAGAATTTCCTCAAAATTTTCCCAAACATCATTAATCATTACTTTAAACCCAAAATTTATTTTAAACCTCATTTATTTATTATTTTACGGGTACAGATATTACAACTCTCCCCCTTAAAAGATTTCGTCCTCGAAATCACAGCACTCACATTAAGCGTACACTCATTCTCGCATTTCAATTTTTTCTACTTATTTTAAGTACATGCTTCATTTATTATTTACAATCTAACACGGTATTGAAATAACGAAATGAAACAATGTAGAGATACCTGGCGATGGTTCTAATGATTTCTAAGCCTCCACCAGTGAATATACTCTTCCCGGTGCTCTCTTTCCATCAACTGTTAATCCAGTTCTAGGTGATGCTGCTAATGCATGATCTTTCATTGGACACTGTGGCATAATATGACCATGCTGTCCACACCCAAAACATGTCACTTGTTTAGGTTCTCCCCCTTTCTTAGGACAATCTTTAATAAGATGGTCCACTGCTCCACATTTGTAACAATGCTTAGCCATCATTGATCCCTTTGAACTTCCTTGACTGTAACCTCCTTGCTTACTATTTCTTGCCGACTCACTTGGCTTTTGATTCCATTGCTCTTTCCTCGGCTGTGATCTTACTTCCACACTTCTCGAGTCACTATTTCCCACTTTACCTGATATATCCATTCTACTTCGTTTAATACCCTCATGATAAGTCTTCATCTCTTGCATATCTCTTTCTATTTTCCTTGTTGTTTCCACCAAATATGCATAGGACGTTTCTCTATACCCAGTCAACCTAGTGGCTATAGGTGGTATCAACCCATTTTTAAATCGACGACATCTTTTCACATTAGTATTCACTAAGTCAACTGCATATCGGGATAGGAATGAAAATCGGGCTTCATATTCAGTTACGGTCATGCTACCCTGCTTAAAGGTGATAAACTCTGACTCTTTTTCTAACTGATAACTCTCGGGATAATATTGTGTATAAAACTTCTGAACAAACATTTCCCAAGTGATAACTCCCCTCACCTCTAGTACAATTCTGGGTAATGGTGCAGTCCTCAAACGGCTAAAAGTCTCCCACCAGACCAAGGCTTCTCATTTCAAGCTAAAGGAAGCTAACCTAACCTTTTGTTCATCATTGACCTCAAGTATAGCAAAAACCCTCTCCAAACCTTTCAACCATTTTTATGCCTCGTAAGGATTCACTGTACCCTCAAACTCTGTTGGAAACAACCTTTTGAATCTTTCATATAAAGTACTACCTGATTCTCTAGGATGTATATCCTCCTCTTGCATTACTTGCCGCTGTGCAAAGGTTGTCAAAGATGCAATAAGATGATCAATATCCCCTTGAACTCGTGGCTGTCCTTGTGGTTCTGGCTGATTAACTTCAGCCTCTCCTGCCTCACTAGATGCGTCATCTCTTACTGGATCCATCTTACAATCCTGTTGTCATATCACAAATAATCACCATAAAAAATATTAGCAATAAATGTTAATGACCGCCAAGACCTATACTTGACTCACTAACACCCTATGGTCCACTATAATCTTCTCTAAATACCCCTAAAGAAACTATGTATCTCCAAAATAATTTGCCCAAACTTCTCACCAGAAAATACGATGTATGGTTGCATTTTCTAATTAGACCTAAAAAAATTTCTTGGCTACACATATCTTCCTCTAGTCTACAGAAACTCAAACCTATGCTTTGATACCAAACTGTCACGTCCCATTCCGCATAAACAATTTAAAATTTAGCGGATCCGGTAACCGTGAATAAAACAGAAAATAAACCATACGACTAATAAAAGTGCCACTAAAACAAAACTGAAAATTGCATAACACATCCACTGTAAAGTAGAATACCGAGTCTGGAACAAACATCAACAAGTACTAAGTCTCAAACATCAAACTAAGTCCAACTGACTTATATAACAACGTACTAGAAAAGTAGTACTAAAAGATAAAAGTACTGAACTAGGAAACTGCCACAAACTCCTCCAGCTGAAACCTCTAAGACTGTAGTGGACCAGAACAGCTAGCTCGCAGAATCTGCACTTCGACCAATGCCCATACAAATACAAAGTGCAGGAGTATATAAGTTACAGAAAGCACTGCAAATAATAGTAGTACTGAAAAGAAAACGATATATCTGAAGCAGTTAACAATTCTAATAGGTCTAACAGAATAGTAAAACTGTACAGAAACTGAAGTAAATTGAAATAATTGAACTGAACAAAAATAGACATTTTAGCTATCTTTCAAATTGGTGTTGCCCCATAGGTGTCCTACAGATCACCCACTTTTCAAATAGATGTTGCCCCACAGGTGTCCTACAGACCACCCATTTTTCAAATAGATGCTGCCCCACAGGTGTCCTACAGACCACCCACTTTTCAAATAGATGCTGCCACACAGGTGTCCTACAGACCACCCACTTTTCCACATTTGCTTATCTATTTCAGAAATTCAATTACAATTTTACAATTATCTAAAATAATTGCTAAACAAAATATATAACGTACTAGCATGTTACAAAGGTACTTTTTGTGCGATAACAATATACAAATGATGTACATAAAGTAAGGAAAACCTTATAGTCCTTAACATAACCAGTACACTCACCAAATCCTTTTACAGAGGTTTCTTGGAATCAGATTTTGATGGATAGCAATACTTAGATGATTCTCCTATCACAAGATCATTATAAACATTAGAAAACAGTCATATTTTACTTAAAACATTCTCCCAAATTTCCCTCTGAAATGTATATTTAAAATTTCAATTTTTCACATTTTTCAAAAATTCACATTTTATTCCGAGACTCAAGATATCGGTATCTAAGCACTAGATATCGGTATCTTGAACAGAACCTAAGATATCGATTTCTAACCTCTCAAGATACCGCAGTTGAAACTTTTAAGATATCGATATCTTATCACTAGATATCGGTTTCTAAGCAGAACATACTACGATTTCTAAGGTCTGAACCAAGATATCGATATCTAGGTGACCAAGATATCGGTATCTTAGGTCGTCTTCTCCAAATTATTTACAGAACTTCAACAGAACGTAGGGTTACTCCAAATTCGATTTTTCTTAAAATTAGGGTATCAAACCTTAACCAAAAGCTCTCAAATTTTGAACAGACGTTTACTAACTATTCTAGAACAACATAGATTAAATGGATTTTAAAGAGATTACCTCAATCGGATGAAATAAAATCAAAAAGGTTTTGACGAAACTTAGATCTCCTTTCTCCTAACCTTCACTGATCTCCTATGCAGCAATGCCTTAACCCAGAATTGAACTCTCTCTTTAACTCTCGAATTTCTTTAGATCTTACTCCTCACAGAACACTTGAACAATTTATTTGATATTTAACCCAACCTCCCGAATGCTAACAACTCAGATATTTATAGAAATAAGTTCGTCAGGATTCTTCTCGTTCCTAACCGTTTTGCCTATTCGAATGCGGTTTCTGTGCCATCCGCTTGAAATTTGTCTCGACTGGTGCATCGGAATGGAATTCTGAGACGGGTAAATGTTCCTTAACACTTTACCATTGCGGGTTCATCGTTTCGAGATTTTTGACTGATGTTGGGGCTGTTCGCGATAAGTCTGAACATTCCGGATGTGCGTACGGACACTTGTAAAAGTCGTTTTGCCAATTTCTGGACTGGTGGGTGCTGAGCCAAAATTTGGATATCAACAGCTGCCCCTCTTTGTGTACGTTGCGTAGCAATAGTAGACAAAGACCAATTGATGCGTGAAATTTTGACTCACGGCTTATATGTTTCTGATTTTTCTTGGATCCTCAAAGGAATTTGACATCTGCTGGTAGAATCGGAAAAATATTTGGAGTTGCCGATTGATCGTGTCGTTAGCAACCAAAAATAGATTTATAATACTCAATAATTAACAATAGTTCCTAAGAACAGTGGTAAGTATGAGTGTCGATCCGCAGGGACAATGTCGTAGAATTAATTAGTTTAGCAAATGGTTCTCTAACTCGATTTGCAAAAGTGAAGACAGTTGGAAAGTTTGATTTGTGAATTAAATCCTAATGGTGTGAGAAATAAAATAATTGAATACAATGCTTGAACCTTTGTGATTAAAAGAGATTCTAGGGATTCGGATTCGGTTCGGCTTAATAGATATGCATCAATTCTAAGTCATGTTTTGGTTTTGATCCTAAGCATAGATTAGGAATGATCAAGTCCTAACAATACAAAGGAGAAAAATTTCACGAATCATATTTAAGCACGGATCATCTCCGTAGCACGATGTATGTCTTGCGCTAAGAAACCTTATGCAAGCATCCATCATCTTACGGGCATGAACCATCTCAAACTTTTGAAACATGCCATGAGAGACCACCATGAATGGTGTTTGCAACTAGCATACAAACAATGGAAAATAATATATATCAAGAAGCACATATGAAATCCATTCATGAAACCAAAAGCATTTACAACCGATGCATGTCAAAACAGCCTTGCCTCCTCCATCTCCCTAGAAAGTAGATCTAGCCGGCCATAGAACCCACAAATCGGGAGCTTATGCCAACAAAAGCCATGGAAGGTGGAGGAGGAAGACAGGAAGAAGGAGAAGTCAATTAGGGTTCTCTCCAGCCTCCAAGAGTCCCACAAAGATACAAGATAAACCTAATTAATCCTTACTTAGCCTTTTTATAGTCTAGGATTAATTAGGATAAAAAATAATTACAAAAACGTATTTCCCAAGCCGCCCCGTCCGGACCAGATGCTGCCCCGTCTGGACCATGCAAAACTAAGCAAAACCCAACTTCTCTGATGGCTCGTCTGGAACCTGGAAAATCCCCGTCCGGATGGCGGTCAATTCTCATCTGGACCAAACCTAGTCCCGTCCGGACCAGGGTTGCTGGAGCTTATTGGTGAGGTCTCTGATGCCCCGTCCGAAACTTACTCATTCCCCATCTGGACGGGAATCTGCTGAAGGTATTTTTTTTCTTCCTGCACACTTTCTACCATCCTTCCCAATGTCCTTCCTCACTCTCCAAGACTGCCATCAACATGTCAAA
>NMUG010007574.1:0-12016 GCA_002855965.1 Monotropa hypopitys
ATGTTGGGGGTCCGGCCCGAGACAAGTGGGGTCCGGCTACCACATTTAATAAATTCTTTTCAATGCACAAAACAATTGCGCTGAAAAAGCAAATCCAAAATTTTGTTGAACCACATGAGTCGTTTTATCAAAGTTGAGAGAGAGATTCAAGGATCTCTTAAACTCGTTGCCCCATCATGGCTTCTCGGCATGGCAATTGGTAAGTTTCTTTCATGAAGAGAGTTCTCCAAAAACATGTCAATTCATTGAAAGGATGTGCCAAGGAGACTTCCTAGATAAAAATGCCAATGACGCCATGGATTATGTTGATCACTTGGTCGAGTTAGCTCAAACATGAGATAACACTGATCCCAATGATAGGTCTAAGGGAGCGAGTTCTTCAAATCTCTCCATTGGAGGAAACTACACATTACAAGCTTCCGATGACCTACAAGCAAGGCTCACTGAACTCACCCTCAAGTTCAAAGGTCTTGAAATGAAAAAAATAAATGAAGTTTCCATAGCTCCACCAAGGGAAGAGCTATGTGCCATTTGTGAGACCGACGACCACGTCACCCACCAATGCCCCACCATTCCAACTCTTAAGGGGTTGTTAAATGAACAAATTGGGGTTAATTACGTTAACCAACAATCTCAAAACCAACCCCAGCCATCATACAACAACATTCACACTGAAGGATATAATTCAAGTTGGAAAAACCATCCAAACCTTCGGTGGAGGAATGATAACAAACCTGGACCATCCCATCCTCAACCCCACTTCAAACAACAAGGGTCACAATATCAAAATTTCAATCAAAATTCTCCACAACAAGTGCCCTTGTACCAACTACCAAACAAAAGAAATTTTGAGGAGACCGTCATGCAATTTATGCAATCCACTCAACAACAACAACAACAACAACAACAACAAGCAACCAATCAAATCATAATGGATTTGCAACAACAAATGACTAAGATGAACACAACGCTCGGTCTCCTCCAACAAGAAAAAGGAAAATTTTCAACTCAAGCCCAAGCCAATCCAAAGGTGCAATATTACATCGTGAGTTCACCCAAGGAGGAGAAAAATCAAGAACAAATTAAGGCAATCACCACTTTGAGGAGTGCTAAAATCATTGATAAAACAATTCCTCCCCGGAAATCAATTTAAATCATAAATGAAGAAAAAGAATAAGAATCAAAAGAAGAAAAAGTTGAACAAGGAGGCCTTGACATTTTGCCTAAGGGAAGCAAGCACATCCCGACACCTTTTCCTTAAAGATTGAATGACTTGGCTAAGATGAATGACCATTCTAAAATTTATGAACTTTTTAAACAAGTCAAGGTGAATATTCCCTTGTTTGATGCTATTCGGAAAGTCTCATCTTATGCCAAGTTCCTAAAAAACCTTTGCACAGTCAACAGAAAATTGAATGTTCAGAAAAAGGCCTTCCTTGCTGAAAATATGAGTTCTCTTCTCAAGGCCGAGACCCCTCTAAAGTACAAAGACCCGGGGTGCCCTACCATTGCCATAACCATTGGGGCCACAAAAATTGAGAGAGTCTTGCTTGACCTTGGAGCAAGCGTTAATCTTTTGCCCTATTCAATTTATGAGCAACTTGGGCTTGGAGAGTTACAACCCACAAGTATAACTCTCCAACTCGCAGATCGGAGTGTGAAAGTACCACGAGGAATGGTAATGGATGTTATTGTGCAAATTGAAAAATTTTACTTTCCTATGAACTTTGTCGTTTTGGATACCCAACTCGTTGCCAATATTGCCACACAAATTCTTGTCATCTTGGGACATCCCTTCCTTGCAACTGCAAATTCCCAAATTAATTGCAGCAATGGGATCATACATCTCACCTTTGAAAATATGACGGTAGAATTAAATGTTTTTAATGTGTATAGGCAATCGGGGGATGATGAGGAGATCCACGAAGTCAATGTTGTTGAGACTATGGGTTATTGTGGGACTATGAATCTTGTTTGTTGAATGTGGGAGTGGAGGAACATGTTCCTTTTCTCGAGGAGTTGGAATTTTTAGCTTACTTGGAAGAGGTGGATGTAGTAAGCAAAGTGGGATGGAGAGATACGTTAGAAGATTTGGGAGAAGTGGAGAGGCCTAGTGAACCATCTCAAAAGAGGGCACCTAAACTTGAATTGAAATAATTACCCTCTAACTTGAAGTATATGTTTCTAGGGAGTGAAAAGATGTATCCGGTTGTGATTTCCTCCACACTTGAGCAAGCTCAAGAGAAAAAATTAATGGAGGTGTTGAGGAATCACAAAAGTGCATTGGGATAGACCATTGCAGACATACAAGGTATAGACCCAACTTTATGCACCCACCAGATTTACCTTGAAGATGATGCCAAACCCTCATAACAATCATAACACCGTTTAAATCTGAATATGAAGGATGTTGTGAGGAGCGAAGTGTTGAAGTTACTAGATGTTGGCATCATATACCCTATTACGGATAGCAAATGGGTAAGCCATGTACAAGTGGTCCCGAAAAAATTGAGGGTTACGGTAGTAAAAATGAAAAATGAATTAATTCCCACTCGAGTTGTTACCAGGTAGAGAGTTTGCATTGACTATCGGAAACTCAATATATGCATGAGAAAGGACCACTTTCCCCTACCCTTTATTGATCAAATGCTTGAAAAGGTGGCGAGACATGCCTATTATTGCTTCCTCAATGGGTATTCGGGGTATAATCAAATCGAAATAGCCCTCGAGGATCAAGAGAAAATGACTTTTACATGCCCATTTGGCACATACGCCTACCGGCGGATGCCATTTGGACTTTGTAATGTCTTGGGGACGTTTTAGTGGTGTATGTTGGGAATTTTTAGTGATATGATTGAGCGAATTATAGAAGTATTCATGGATGACTTTTTAGTTTTGGGGAATACATTTGATGATTACTTAAGTCATCTTGAACAAGTATTGGTAAGGTGTGATGAGAAGAAGTTAGTTTTGAATTGGGAGAAGTGCCAATTTATGGCGACTTTAGGAATTGTGTTAGGTCATATTATATCGTCCAAAGGCATTGAGGTTGATCAAGCTAAGATTGGGCTTCTTTCAAATCTTCCAACCCCCACTTGCGTAAAAGACGTGAGGTCATTTCTTGGTCAAGCAGGTTTTTTATTGAAGGTTCATAAAGGGTTTTAGCGCCATTTTGTGCCCTTTATATAACCTATTGGCAAAAGACATTCCTTTTGAGTGGACCTCTACATACGAAGAAGCATTCTCTACTCTTAAAGAGATGATAACTTCTCCACCGATAATGAGGTCCCCTGATTGGAAACTTCTATTCGAGTTGATGTGTGATGCGAGTGATTTCGCGATTGGGGCGGTCTTAGGGCAAAGGAAAGACAAAAATCTTTGTATCATTTATTACGCTAGTAAAACTCTCAATGAAGCCCAAATGAAGTATACAACCACCGAAAAAGAGTTGCTAGCGGTTGTATTTGCCCTAAACAAATTCCGGTCTTATCTTATTGGGTCCCCTATCATCATATACACTGATCATGTGGCATTGAAGTATTTGCTTACCAAACAAGATGCCAAACCAAGATTGATTAGGTGGATTCTACTACTCCAAGAATTTGATCTCACAATTAAAGATAAAAAAGGAGTAGAGAATGTGGTGGCCTACCATCTCTCGAGATTGACCTTTCATGATACTTTGGACACCACACCCATCACTGATGCTTTCCCAGACGAGCATTTGTATGCTTTGTGCACTTTTCCATGGTATGCAAATATCATTAATTATTTGGTCACAGGGTAGTACCCACCCATTGGAGTATACAAGATAAACAATTTTTTGGGGGGCAATCAAAAAACATTTATATGATGACCTTTATCTCTTTAAGTATTGATTGGATCAAATAATATGACGATACGTACCAAACGATGAGATATCCAGCATCATTTCTTTTTGTCATGAAGGTGCTTGTGGAGGCCACTTTTCAGCTAAAAAGACAACAGTGAAAATTTTTCAAAGTAGTTTCTATTGGCCCTCACTTTTTAAGGATGCATTTGAGTTTTATGAGAGGTGTGAAAGGTGCCAAAAGTTGGAGGGTGTAACCCGCCGCAACAAGATGCATTTAAATCCCATTCTTGTCATTGAAATATTTGATTGTTGGGGTATTGACTTCATGGGCCCTTTCCCACCTTCTTCTGTATATCTATACATTCTTTTGGTGGTGGATTACGTATCCAAGTGGGTCGAGGCCATCCCCACTCTAACCAATGATCATAAGGTGGTGCTCAAGTTCATGAAATAGCACATTCTTTCTAGGTTCGGGATGCCTCGAGCCATTATTAGTGACCAAGACACTCATTTTTGTAATAGGTCGTTTGGCGTCCTTATGGACAAATACAGCATCACTCATAAAGTGTCAATGGGTTACCACTCCCAAATGAATGGACAAGATGAATTGGCCAATAGGGAGGTCAAGCATATTCTAGAGAAGATGGTTAATCAATACCAGAAGGATTGGTCTAACCGTCTCACGGATGCACTTTGGGTCTATTGAACGGCCTATAAGACTATTCTTGGCATATCTCCTTATTGGCTTGTTTATGGCAAGGCTTGTCACTTACCGGTGGAGATGGAACACCGGGCCTATTGGGCTTTGAAGAATTTAAATTTTAACTTATCGGTCGTGGATTCCAATTGAAAACGTGACTTAAATGAATTGGAGGAAATGAGGCGAGATGCATATGAAAACTCCAAAATCTACAAATAAAACGTAAAGCTTTTCATGATAAATTTTTTTTGCAAAAGACATTCCAACCCGACCAACAAGTCCTTCTCTACAACTCTAGGCTCCACCTATTTCCGGGAAAACTTCAAACTCGGTGGGAAGGTCCTTACACTGTTACAAAAGTTTTTTTCCAATGGTGCAGTTGAAATTGAAGATGCTTCATACAAATACCTTAACAAGGTAAACAGACAACGTCTAAAACCCTTCCTAGAGCCATTTTCAAAAGAGGACGTTGTTAAGGAACTTGGTGATCTAGTTTACGTTGAATCGGAAAATGTATAGATGAGTTATTGGGAATGAAAAACCATTGTAGACTATTGTACCATAGTTTTTCTTTGCTTTTCTTTTCCTTCGGTTTTTTATCTCATTTCATCTTTTTTGTCTTGAGGATACACTAACTTGTTGTCTAAGTGTTGCGCAAGAGTTCCATAGGTGGATTGTTATGCATTACAAGGATGGAAAGGTGGTAAGGTGATGTCTTTTCATTTCTTTCATCTTGTAGTGTGGAGTCCCATTTCATGCATTAGGGACAATGCATTGTTCAAGTTGGGGGTGTAGGGTTTCACCTCATACTTCATAGTTGTACCATCCCTTTTGTTATTTTTATCTCTTTGCATGCAAATTCTGGTTTTTAGCAAAAAAGTTTCAAAAATAGTTAATAATAACATCTAGGAGATGTAAAATCCATAAAGATTGCGATACATTTAGTGTTTTCTATGCTCGAATGACTGGCTGACGGTCTAGTATAGCCGCCCATAGAGCTATCCTCAGTTATGCATTATCTGGGATTATCTTGGTAAAGTATGGATGGTTGTGAAAAGTGATTGAAAATGTTTCAATAAGGTTTAGCCACAAAGTGAGACCTGAGGAACATTAACCTACCAAATACCAACCTACCCAGGAATATCGGGAGATTCCTTCTCTAGTGCATTACTAAGTGAGCAAAATGGAGAGAAAAGTCTATCTCGTTTTGTCCGCATGAAGGACCAGTGGAGTAGTTTAGGACCCTTGTAACCCTTAGTTGTCTTTTAAAGTTTAGAATTCTAAATAAATTGGTTGAGTGAATGCAAGATGATTCCCGGAATACGAACTTGTTGAGCAAGACCACCATGACAACCGGAGTGGAGATTCAATACCCACGTATATTTCTGTTGGACCAATCTTCCATTGTGGGGTAAAATTTTTAACTCTTGTAGCTTGTATAGTTTAATGGTTGATTTCGCATTCATAAATGTTTGGGAATCCTAGATTACATGATTAAAGGCATTCTTTGGTACACTTAAACCCAGAAAAGGTCTATTTTTATTATATAAACCCTTCTCCCAATTTGAGTCATGTCACATCTTTTAATTTTTTTGGGGTCATCCGATTCTTTGAAATAAACCTTAAGAGAATCACAATAATTTAGGGTGAGCGGCCTCGGTGTTGGAAAAGGTCTTTAATTTACTTTCGATAAAGGTTGGTCGTAAGACGAGTGTTGTGATGCTATACCAAGCCTGGAGGAAATTTTAAAGCAAAAAATGAACCAGTAGTGACCTTGGAAACCAGTTCCAATACCAACGGGTACCAGTTGCAACCCAGCCCTCAAACCAAACCTTTTTACTCTTGAAACTGATTCCCCTAGTCTTTCTCGAAATTGGGGTAATTCTAAATAAATTTGGAATTGAATTATTTATTGTGGTGGTGTTTGTCGGTGGGAGGTATAAGGTGATTTTGATTTCTGAGGAGGTGTTGTCTGTGGGAGGTATAAGGTAGGATTTGATTGTTGAATCCCTGAATTTATTGAGCACCTGGTTGTTGGTTATTGTTGTGGCACACCTGCGAAACAAACCGAACTGTTGTTGCCCAGAACTTTGAACCTCAGCCTTCCAAAACCGGTTCCCACCTACTACGAAACTGGTACCACTAGCTGCTGCTAAGAAATTGTGTTGTAAAATTTTTGGGTTCAATGGTACGAGTCAAAACATATGAGCATACTGATACCTCTGGATGATTCAGGGACTGTAGTACCTATAGAAAATCCTCCCATGCCAATTGCGGTCGAAATGCCAAATCCTATATTCAAGGATCGACCCACTCACGAGTGAATCATAAAATGATTTCGGTCACCTCAATAAATTCAATGACCGACTAGGCTGCCTCAATCAATTCAAAGACCAACCTCACACCAGAATGACCACAAATTAGCTCAAAGACCACGAATTGATCCAACACTTGACCTTAACAAATTTAAAGATTTATTAGACAATTTCCAATTTAATTGATGAAATCAAGTTAAGTCAATGATTTTTTCCAAATTATATGATGAATTCACACATATATATATATATATATGAGGGGGAGGAGAGGGGTAAAAGAAAGAACAATTTTGTGCACATTTTAAAGCAATCACAACCCCCACATTTAACAAAAATTAGTGGGAAGTTATGCATTTAACCACTCACATCATCCATATACTAGAGGCCGGGGCACATGCAATACGTGTGCACGTCAAATTTTGTCAATTTTTGTTAAAATATACTTCTAAATTTTTGTTTGATCATGTGTATCTCACATTAACTTTGTTATGACATGGAACATGGATTCTTTTATCAATAAACAAAAATAAAAATAAATATCACCTCTAATTAAGTCATACATTACTATGTTAATGCCGCCTTCACCGTCGCTTTTCCCATAATTGGATTTCTAAATACTCTTCGATCAGATTTACTAAATCAATTGTGTTCGCTGCAACACAGAACATCCATTTTGGACAGTAGAGACCTATTTTTATCACCTGTATAGAGTATGAGTTGATATTTTAAATTCAATAAATAATACAGTGTTCTAGCTATGTTTAATTGAAAATTATAAAAAATAATTTTTGTAATTGATATAGAAATGGTCGAAGAAATAATTACTTCATTTTTTGTTCGTATTTCATCCATTGGAGTATTCTCATCAATTGAAGTATTTTTTGTATCCCTAATTCTTGTTTGACAATATAGTAATATAACCTATTTACTCTATCACAAAATATATTAGTGTTTTAATAATCCACAATGCACAAAACTCTTTGTTG
The DNA here is from genome assembly GCA_002855965.1 of Monotropa hypopitys. Classification (NCBI taxonomy): domain Eukaryota; kingdom Viridiplantae; phylum Streptophyta; class Magnoliopsida; order Ericales; family Ericaceae; genus Monotropa; species Monotropa hypopitys. The sequence goes on from NMUG010007574.1 coordinate 7,834, forward strand.
TTCTTGTTAAATCAAGGTAACATAAAAGTATATAAACCATGGAAAATGACTAAAATATTTTAGTTATACAAAGATTGGAGGAAAGTAAATCAATAAGCTATTGTTCTTATAAATAGTTCACAACATATATGACTAACAAATCAAATTATTAACCAGAAGTCAGTAAGACCTCCTTATAAACAACATTCTTAGTATAGACTCCTTCCTCTGACTGAGTATTTCTTTTTTTCACCAGAATTGTTGTGGTATTTTGCGAAGTGCCTCTTGATAATGCCACGTACAACTGGCCATGGCTGAAGACATCTTCTGGGAGATAGATTCCCATATGAGGGATTGTTTGTCCTTGTGCCTTGTTGATTGTTAAAGCAAAACTCAAACTAATTGGAAACTGACATCGGATCATCTCAAATGGAAGGTGTATATTCTCTGGGGTTTTGAGTGGAATCCGATGAAGGAATGTTCGAGTACCTTTGAAAGGACCTGTTAATATCCCTGTATCGATAAATTGTTATTCAAACCACGACAAAGTAGTCTCGTGCCATTACATAGACCATATTTTGGATCAAGATTTCTTAAAAGCATGATGGGTGCACCCACCTTCAATCTCAATTCGTGCGGGGGTAATCCACCCGGTGCAATTGCATTCAAGAACTCTTGCTGATACAAATTTTGTGTATCATTTTCAACTCTATCAAATGAGTAGTAGACTTTTTCTTGGCCTAAGAATCTACGATTGACCCTCTTATTGAGAAGTTCAACGTCTTGATTTTTTGGAGTTATCAAACCTTTATCAACCATGTATGAGCAATCATTGGCACAACTTTGTATGTTAGGAAATACTTTGTCAATCAACTTATCAATTGAGTTGTCACCCTCCCATGGTATTACCATTGACGATGGAACTTTTATCATGTCATCATCAATAGTATGTTCATTACCATCACCTACACGAAGAAGAAAATCCGAGAATAGTTGATCGTGTACAAACCTCATATTTTGTTTCAACCGAAGGACTTGTACTTTTTGCCATAGTGGTGACTTAGCAATGCTTACATTAATTGTTTTTGACTTCGTTCCTTTAGGTACAACATAGAGCACTTGTCTGAAATCACCACCGAAAACCATAACTTTTCCCCCTAATGGCATGTCCACGTCCATAATATCTCTCAAAGTTCTATCCATTGCTTTTATGGCCAAACGATTGGTCATTGTTGCTTCATCCCATAATATTACTGATGAATGCCGAATTAGCTAAGCCAAATGAGATTGCTTGCTGATTGAACATACAAGAGATGGATACGGATTTAAGGGTATCTTAAATCTTGAATGTGTAGTTCTTCCATCGGGCATTAAGGTAGCTACAATACCAGACGATACTGTTGCGAGAGCAATATGTGTAGTTCTTCCACCTTCATTACGTTCAATAGTTCCAAGTATTGTTGTAAATGAAAATGCTTTTTCAATATTTAATGCAGTAATCAAAGCTAAATATTGGTTTGGAATGGCAACACTAAGCTTATCTTATTTTGTTATATTGGGAGAGCAAGTCCTGCAAATCTCGCAGTAGTCGATTGATGAGATATGAATTATTGGTTGAAGCTATAGAGAGATAATCTTTGATCATGAACTGGTAGAAATCATCCTATAAATTACGAACACCTATTGGCTCATAATAGACTAATATAGTAACAAACATTCATCGGAGTGCAGATGGCATGTGACTATTAGATGCCTCATCCAAACATTGTCGTATACTATTATCGCATTCTAATAAACAACGTCTCTCAGCTGCTAACTTAAATGCAACACAACGAACTCCATCAACAATTAATAGATCATCCTATGATTTAGACTGTGAACATGATTAAGTAAAATGCGTAGGTAGAATATATCTCCGTGGTTTAGTGAAACTGTGTATATCCTTCCAATAACTTTGTTATGACCAATCCATGCCTTCCATTTTTTCTCATGACGACACCATTTGTAATGTTGCAGAAACTCGCAATACAAATAATGATTTGCACCAATATCCTCATTGTTTATAGTAAAGAACTCAGTCAGCATCGTCATTGAACACCGATCATTAGACAAAACATCTGATATATTCTGGTCGTGGTAGAAGGAAATGTGTTGCTTGTTTGGATGATGTATTTGCAAACGCTCAACAGATGGATACTTTCTACTCATTGGAAACTTAAGTATCTTCCATACTGCTTCAGGAGCACAAAGACATCTAGCATCCACATATTGTTGTATCTCATCATAGTTAGGGCCTGGATATACTTCTATGGATACTCGATCGAGTTTTTTGTACACATACTTGTATAGATACTTCACACTGACAATGCTACTGCATATTTTAACATTTATATGGCAATCATACTTTAAAAAAAGCCATGGATTATATAGAACGACCCAACTATTGTCAACCACAGATGTCTCACCACTAATTGAAGGTTGTGGTGGTCGTCGTCGATAAACTAGATAAGAATTCTCACCCAATGTTGTGTCACTTGAAAAGGGCTTTGGAAATTTTTTCTTACAGGCTCCATTTTTCATACAGGGGCAATCGACATTGTATGGTCCACATGGACCATGGATCATATGTCATACTACTGCATTATGCAGTTCAGGTTCTATTTCTCTATCTGGGATTTCAGGTCTTACGATATGATCATAATCATCTGGAGTTCTTAACTTATCATTCTCATCTAAGATCAGAACTATGTGTGCATGTGGTAATCCTCTCTTTTGGTTTCCAATAACATACACATACACAGTCACTTTACCCAGAATATATTTTGTTAGAATATCTTTCTTGAACTCTTCAAATTTTGATTTGGATACTCGTGCAACTAAATCAGGATGATCGTTTAGGGTTTGTCTAAGTAGCAAATCATTACAGATTTCAGGCCAATTAGCATTGCATGTCATCGTTAGAAAAATATCTAGTTTTCCATATTTTTAAACCAAAACCATTGAATCCTGGTATTGTTGGTACATGTCACGGGGACTGCCAACGAATGAAGATGCTAATATTATTCTACATCCGACATCACCTATATTTTGACTTTCAATTAATCATTAATGTGTGTTTATAGGTTTTGTAATGGTAAGAGATTCTTATAAAAATTTTGAAAATAAACCTGCATGAACTATACCCATTTGCACAGAATCCTGGAGCCCATCATACAAATCTGACCTGATTTCCTTTTGATGATTTCACATCCACCTTAATAGTTGGGACTCAATTTTAACATAATTATACACCACATATTGTTGCAAGAGATGCCCACCAAGAAGAAGAGGTGATGGATCATTTGGACGAATCTAAAATTTAGTAATGTGGAGTTAGGAAATTAAATTTGAAGTCATTTATAAGGGTAGGTGTTTCAAATTATAACAATAAATTTTCATATATGTTGTGAAGTATAAATTACCTGCAATATATGTGCATAGAAATCACGACATGTCAACTTCGTTCCATTTTCATTGCTGCTATTCACATCCCATCCATAAGTCCCATATGGTAAAAGTAATGGATATTATATTGGATCATAAAAGCCAGAGATATCTTGAATATTGAGAAGGTCACCACCAATAGATTTGACAACAATATCTATTTCGTTAATAAGTGCAGCTTCATCTCCTCCAACAATAATTGTATCTACATGTGATGTTGTCGGAAGATTATACTAACGATGACCAACTGGTTGTTCTCTAATATCCAGTTTGCAATACTGAATGTCTAGAGATTGTACCATTTGACGAAACTTATGTACAAATGGGTTGTGAGCATCTAAAATTTGCTTGATCTTCTCAACTATGTGGCATTGTAATCCATTTATTTCAGATATTCGATTTTCAACTTCATGATCAGTGTCATATATGTATAACTGTTGAAAATGTAGCAAAAGTGATAAATTGACCTAGATGGGGATGAATAGGTATGATGATGGTCAATTTAAATTTTCTTAAACTTTTTAAATTTAATTAAACAATTTAATTAATAATCTACTTATTCAACCACACAAATAAATATAAAGATTCAATTGCAAAGAAGGTGGTTGTTGATACCCCATTTTGGCTCACCATCTAAATCAGTCAAGTCAAGGCCGGGATAAATCAGTCGACTTCGGAATCGGTCGAATCGGGCTCGGAACGGATCAAAACGTATCTCCGG
>NMUG010007575.1:0-12014 GCA_002855965.1 Monotropa hypopitys
CAGCCCCGTAGCAGCATTCATAACTACCATACTCTTTCATCCCCACACCATGAATTTGCTTAATCGATCAGTTTGTAATTCTCCCCTTCCGACGCTCCGAAACCCCAAACGACTCTTCAAAACCCAACAACCATCGAACGCCAAACTCTTTTCCCAAAATTGCTTTAATCGATTATCTTCTTCGTCGTCGACGTCGCAAATCGTGCTCTCACAGAGTGGTCGCAAAATTAGCACACGAATACTGGTTCGAGTTTGGGGTTCTGCGAGAGATGCTCAATCCTTTTCAAGCAATTTGTTTCCGGATACGGGAGATGAAGAAGCGGTACGGGAACCGAGTTTTTTCGAGTTTATTACTTCGGAGAGAGTTAAGGTGGTGGCGATGATAGCCTTGGCTTTGGCACTCTGTAATGCGGACCGAGTTGTTATGTCGGTGGCCATAGTTCCTCTCTCACTGGCCAATGGCTGGCGTCAGTCATTCTCCGGCGTTGTGCAGGTGGTCTATCTTAGGATAATCTTTGAGCTAATTACTCTTTCTTTTGTTTAGTTTCCAGCATTTAAATGAGAATTGAGAAGAAATTGTGATTTTGAACCAACAATTTTTAGCATTAGCTTGAATAGTTGTTTTTTCCAGAGAATCATTCGGCAAGTTCTTCTCAACCTGGAATGTATTCTGTGGTTTGGTTGAATGCTGAAATTTTGCCTGTGATCCCCTTTTCCCGCTTTGTTCATGCTTTCCATAATTGAATGGTCTCAGGGAATTTTGAAACTTGGATCATTTTTGTAGTAAAATGCGTTATAATTGTCACTCACAGGAATGACAAAAAAAAAACACCGGCCCGGCCCTACCCACCCGTTCCCCGCCCCGTTCTGGGACAAATTTGGATTTTTTCGGGGATGGGGATGGGCACGGAGATTTTTTTATAAAAAATTGGATATGGGCCGGGGCCGGGGACGTATACATCCGACCCGATCCCCGACCCGTTCTTATTATATCGTTATTTTTATGTTATGTATGTAGTTTTCTTACAATAATGTTTTGGATTATTTTAAATTATGTTTTTGGAAATTATATATGTTATAAAACTATGTTTTGTAAGATATGTAATTTTTAATTTATTTTTTTCATTATTTTGACTAATTTTAATAATTTTTTAAAATAAAAAAATAATTCTGGAACGGGCCATGGATTCTCATTCCCCGAACGAACCAGGGATGGAGTTTTGTACCCGTTCGAGGACGGGACGGGAACGGGGACAATTATGCGAAAGCGGGGACGGGGACGACCAAACCTGCCCCTGGCCCGGCCCATTGCCATCCCTAGTCACTCACGGTAGTCTATTTTTTCGTCTGCAATGAACTGATTGTATTAAATTTCACGAATGGTGCTTAATAAGACCATAATTATTTTTAAGTATTGAGTGTTTCTGAACATTTGGAGGAGCTTAGTTTTTCCTGATTTTGAATTTCAAGTACAAGTAGGACTGATATTTCGCCAATGGTTATTACCATTAGGTATTTTAAGAGTTTTTTTAATTTATATCGGTGAATGGCATTGTCGTAGGCTTTTTTTGAAGTGACGGTAAGGAATTTCTGAATGCTCAGTATATAAATTTCTGTGGATATTGCTTGTTCTGAGAAGTTTTAGTTTCAATAGTATCACTTCACATGATGTCTATTGTTATTTGCTGCTGATTCATTACTAGCTGCTAATGGCAGTCATCCTTTCTTTGGGGATACCTGATATCGCCAATAGCTGGGGGCACACTTGTGGACTATTATGGTGGTAAGGTTGTCATGGCATGGGGTGTGGCTTTATGGTCACTGGCCACCTTTCTTACTCCTTGGGCTGCAAAAACTTCTCTATGGGCGTTACTTGCTATGCGAGTCTTGCTTGGCATTGCAGAAGGCGTGGCTCTTCCTTGCATGAACAATATGATTGCAAGGTATTGCAATAACAACAGTAGTTCCCTCAATTGGTTAAAAAAGTTGGTGGATATCATATGTTGAACTGTTATTTGAACATTTCCTTTTAGATGGTTTCCTCAAACAGAACGATCAAGGGCTGTTGGTCTTGCAATGGCTGGATTTCAGCTCGGGAGCGCTATCGGACTCACACTTTCTCCGATCCTTATGTCACAAGGAGGTTTATTTGGACCATTTGTGATTTTCGGATTATCTGGATTTCTTTGGGTTTTGCTGTGGCTATCTGCAACATCAAACACTCCTGATCGAAGTCGTCAAATATCAAGAAATGAGTTGGAGTACATACAACACAAGAGGCAGAAGTCCCCCGTGCTCGAAAATAAATTGAAGATCGCGAAAGTGATCCCTCCTTTTAGGCGTTTGCTTTCTAAGCTGCCAACATGGTCCATAATTGTTGCAAATGCCATGCATAGCTGGGTAACGAACACATGTTGTGCATGTTTTTCCTATTAATCGTTATTTGATGTTCTTTATTATGATGTTTGATGATTGCATTGCCCTGTCATGACACCTGTGTTTTAATGTTTTTTTCTTCTTCTGTAAGTATCTTAATTTGCTAACTTTAATTTACCTAAATTAAATTACGGAGAGTACTTATCTGACTGGGGAAGAAAGATCTGCTTAGAGGGAACCCTGTAAATTACAAGCTTAAAATTTATGGATATACCCATGTGGATACTGTTTTTAAATTTCTGTCCCTAACCATGTACAATTTTTTTGGCAGATTTCGTGATCTAGTGTACTTATTTCCCCCTCTTTTTTCATACAGGGATTCTTTGTAATTCTCTCATGGATGCCCATTTACTTTAAAACTGTAAGGCCACAGCTTAAGTTGGTGTTGTAGTTTATCAACAATATAGCACATACACGACTGTATGATTTTATGAGAAAAATGACATGCACGACTTTTCTTGGTTATAGATATACCATGTTGACCTCAGACAAGCAGCATGGTTTAGTGCTGTTCCATGGAGTGTGATGGCATTACTAGGCTACTTTGCTGGTGTTTTATCAGACATGTTGATTCAAAGTGGCATGACCATCACTTTAACTCGCAAAATAATGCAGGTGCTCTTTTGTTATATAAGTTGCAAAAGTTTTGTTCTTAGTTTTCAAATAACTTATGACGAGTTTTTTCCATATAGGATAATTTTTTTCTTAGTGTGTAAGTTTAATTTATGCAATACTGATGTTCTGAATGTTGAATGAAGAAAACATGATAATGTGCACAGAAAATATTTTGGGTCTCTGGATCTACCCTCTCTGATGTCTTTAGATTTGATTTGGGGTCATGATTCCGCAACAAAATATCCATTTAGCTCATCGGGTTTTGACGGTATAGGGGGACCATTGTTTCAATGGTTATATCAAACAATCACTTTATGTATACTAGCAGTTGGGCACGCACATAGTGTGTGCTCTAGTTGGTGGGAAGTTATTATGTGTTGGCAATTATGCAGTTATGTTGTGGGATAGGGGTAATTTGGGGAATTAAAATTGACACTATGACATAAAGTAGAGACACCAAATTGGTGCTCTCCCTTTATATATTAGTATAGATTGTCAAAGGTTAAGTCTGTCTTCAATTATTTTTCTGCCATACCCTCAATGATTGTGGACTACCTAGGTTATGTTGTGTTGTTTGTTAGATTTATAGTTTATTGTGGGCTTATTAGTAATTTATGGTTTGGGCCTATTCTATGTGGGTTTAGTATGTAATTTAGGGTTTTTTTAATCTCTAATATAAACTGAGTGGAGGTGAGACTAGAGCAATCAAGCTCTCTCTCTCTTTTATTTCTCTTTCTCCTCTCTCTCTTCTCTAAACTTTCACTTAGTATCAGAGCAAGGTTAAAGGGTACTGTGAATCTTATCAACTCTTCGAATTACAATTGCAATCGCGGTTTCTGGCAAGCTAGTTCGTAGTTTCTAGTCGTCGTCTCATTTTCGTCTTCATGGTGATGTAAATTCTTGTTCGTGGTTGCACGTCATTGTTTGTGGCTATTTGTGGGTTGTGGTGATTATTGTTCATGACGATCTAGGGTTTTCCAGATCTCATAGTGTAGATCCATTATGTGTGTACGACGAATCTAGATCTAGAAGAGTCTGTTGAGATTGGTGACGGTGGACATGGTAGAGGTTCCAGTGGCGGCCACGGTGGTGGTCATGGTGACGTGGTTGGTGGTCGTTCTAGTTCATCTACCGAGGTTAGTAGTGGTGGAAATTCTTATTTCTTTACTAGTTCTCATAGCTATGATGGTATTGGTAAATCGATTACTGCTGCGAAACTCAATAGGGCTAACTATCTATCTTGGTTCAAGTCTATTAAAGTCGTGTTGAGGGCAAAGAAGAATTTGCGATTTTTATCTAAGGATCCTCCGACCGAATCTTCAGTTGAGTATGAAGATTGGATGAATGTTGATGCGTACATCATGTCTTGGTTGTGGCATAGTATGGATCCAGCTATTGCATTGAATGTTCAGTGATTTGAATCCTCTAAACAGATTTGGACTTCCTTAGAAGAATCTTATTCTCAGAAGAGGAATGTGGCTCGTATATATGAGCTATATGAGTTATTTAACTTAAAACAGAATGAAAAACATGTTTATGAATATCTAACTAAAGGCTTTGTGGGAGTAGCTATTGCAATATCATCCCGTTACAACAGATTTGCGGGAATTTCAGTGTCAGAAGGGGATTCTGATCTTGATCCATACAAAGCCCAAATTCTTGCTGGTGAGTAATTACCTACTGTTGTGAATACCTTTTCTACCTGAATCGATCCTTTCTAGGTAAGAGTTCTACTATACCTAGTAATGATTTTGTTGCGTTGGTGGTGGACGGTAATGGAGGCCGTTGGAATGGTCAATGAGGTGGTTGTGTATCTCAACGAAAATGCAACTACTGTGGTATACTGGGACATTGAAGAATACTGTTGGGACAAGTTGGGTAAACTAGAGTATGCACACCAAGTGTATGATGAAGGTGTACAACCTTATCCATTGGCCTCTGACCATGTTGCATTCGGGTCTTATCATAATTCAGTTTCAGACACTTTCTCTCCCCTGGATCAGATTTTTTAGAAGTTGAATGCACTTTTTGGTATCTTCTTTCCCTACAACCACGGCACATATAAGTAATCAGGCACTTATTACTAATCAATCACCACCCTCCTCCAGGGTCATCAACTCAGGGGCAAGTTCTCACATGTCTAGTACAAATTCTATCTTTCATAATCGTTCTCATATGCAGCATAATATTTTCTTAGCTGATGATTCTACTCGCCATGTGGTTAGGAAATGTGTCATTCACCCAACCCAGTCCTTGACGTTATCTGATGCTTTGTATGTTCACGAGTTTCCATTTAATTTATTATGTGTGAGTCAGTTGACTAAATTTGTGCAATGTTTCACAACTTTCTCTCCAATTGGTTGTCTTTTTCAAGACCTCAAGACGAAGAAGATGATCGGTTTAGGGCATGAATAGGATGGACTGTATTATCTAGACATTTCGGGACATGCTTTCACTTTTGTCTCTGCATCCTCATTCCAGTGGCATTGTCGTTTGGGTCATCCATCTTTAGCTAAATTGCATCAAATTGTTCCGAGTTTTAGTTCTAGTTCTGTTTTAGAATGTGAGGCGCGTCAGTTGGGCAAGCACCATCGTAGTGTTTTTCCTTGTAGAGTTGAGAGTCACCATTTGCGGTTTTTTGAGCTTGTTCAAACTGATATTTGGGATACGTCTCGAGTTAAAAGTCCGAAATGATTGTTCGAGAATGACTTGGTTATATTTAATGAAAGAACGACCTGAATTGCCACATGTATTATTCAGTTTTTGTAATGAAATTCCCCCCAGTTTGATGAACGTATAAAAGTGTTGCAGTCTGATAATGCATTGGAGTATACCCAATTGTCTGTGTCTTTTCTTACTGATTGTGGCATCATTCATCAAACCAATCGTATCCACACTTCTTAGCAGAATGATGTTGCTGAACGCAAGCACTGACACATCTACTAGATGTTGTGCACACTCTCGTGTTCAATATGTATGTTCCAAAATAGTATTGGGCAGATGCGATTCTTACTGCATATTATCTAGTTTATCACATGGCATCTTCTGTGTTGAATAATGAGGTTTCTTTCTCCATGTTATATCCTGGTGCTACTACTTTTTTCTTACTCCATCGTGTGTTTGGTTGTGTCATTTTTGTTCATAATTTGGAACCTAACCGCGATAATTTGGTTTCTCTATCTCTTAAATGTGTTTTTCTTGGTTATTCTCGGACTTAAAAGGTTATAGGTGTTACGATCCTCTGTTGCGTAAGTATTGCGTCAGTGTCGATGTTATCTTTTTTGAACCCAGTCCTTTATTTTCTTTCTCGGATCATATGTGTCAGTCGTTTTCTGAGTTGGTATCATCTATCCCCTGTCAGTCATTCCTGCATCATCTTCTTTGTAGATTTGGGCCAGCCCAGACCGTTCGTTTGTAGATTTGAATGTGCGTACTTAGACCGTTCGTTTGTAGATTTGGGCCAGCCCCTGTTGATAGGTTGCCAATTTGATCCGGGCACTATTTCTTTTCTCTTCTGCCAAGTCGAGGTCCTTGGCTAGAGCCTGTTCATTCTGCTCCGGGCTGAAGTGCTCCGTCTGGATGATTGGTAGCCCAACCTCTACTAGTATGATGGCTTCCATTCCAAATGCCCAGAGCACATGGTAGAGCTGCTCGGCCCATCTCTCATGAGCCGCGACGAGCCTCTTCTTAATTTCGGACTGAATTGTGTTGTTAGATGCCTCGGCCTGGTCGTTGCATTGCGGATAGTGTGGTGTTGAGTTGTAGAACTTGATGTCGTAATCCATGTAGAAGTCCGTAAACAGACTTCCGATGAACTGAGTCCCGTTGTTCGAAACAAATGCGTACGGGATCCCAAACCGGGTGACAATGTTGCGCCACACAAAGCATTTGACATCCGTATCTTCAATGGTGACCAGTGGTTCGGTCTCCACCCACTTTGTGAAGTAGTCTGTTGTGATCAGGTACTTGAATCCTCTCGGAGCAACCGACAATTTGCCCACGATATCCAGTTCCCATTGTGCAAATGACCAAGGGTTGGTTAGGAGTTGAACATCAACTGTCGGCTGATGGATTACCGGAGCATGCCTTTGGCAGCTATCGCATTTCCGGACCAGGTCCCTTGCATCCGAATGCATTGTTGGCCAGTAGTACCCTTGGGAGATTGCCGGTGGGCCAATGTTATTCCTCCAGAATGACATCCGCAACTCCCATGTAGCACGGTTTGGACCATGCTTGGATGCACACAAAAAAGATAAGGTCCGGAAAAAGACCTCTTGTAGAGTTTATGGTCCGGTGAAAGCCAGTAATTGGCCGCCTTGTGCTCGATCTGATGTGCCCGTCGCTTTTGAGGAATGCTATGATAGGATCCATCCAGCTAGGCCCCAGGTTAATGTTGAGGGCCTCCCGTTTTTCTCCCGGCTCGAGGTATTCGATAAATAAACTGAAAATGACCTTGAACACGAGATAAGGATTGACCACAATGAAAAGATGGCATTACAGATGAAATGAAATTTAAAATTGAATGGCATGTGATATCAGGTACGAAATACATGACATGGAAACAAGGATACATGTAATGAATAAAGAGTAAAGACAATGACTTAGTGAAATGAATATTCTTGTCGTATAATTGGTGTGTGGAAATTGATGAAATGTTAATTATTAGTATGAAAAGACTGGTCTAAGGACAATTAAATGACGTTTAAAGAGGTTTAATTAACGATGAATGATTGTGAGTCTAGTCAGTAGGTTCTTTGGAAATGGAATAATGGTTCTAGGTTATGTTTGGTAAATTTTAGACTTGAGAAGTGCATTGGTTGGATTCGTTGAAGTAGTAGAATGAGTTATGGTTTATGTGCAAGATTTCTTACTTGGTGGATGTATATTTTCAGTTGGTACATGGCATGTGCACGACATTGATCGGCAATTGGATGTGCTGCTGCGAACACCACTTACATATATATCATTGGATATACATCTTTCTACTGAGCCTGGTAGCTCAGACATTCATTTTCAAATTTATTGCAGGCATGCGTTGACATAGCATGGATGTGGCATTTCATGGAGAAGGCAAGAGGTTTAGTAATAGTTCAGATTTCGTTTACTGTTTTAAGAGAACTTTGTTGTATTCATTTTCTTATATTATAAAAAGAGAGTTGTAAATTTATTTTAGTTGTACTTTGAGATTTCAGAAATTATAAATATAGCTTCTTTTCTTTATATTTGTTGTATCAATAGAAACATTGGACTTTTGTAAATGTTTTTTAAGAAAGGATCCATGTGATGAATGCAATTTCTCATTTAATGGGTTATCTATGATAAGTGGTGAGAGTATTTGATTAAAATAGAATGCTAAAATGGTATAAAAAATCGGGACATGACACCCCCGTTATAATCCTAAAAACATTTACTGTCACCTGCGACGACGTGGGGTTAAGCTGGAAGAAAAATCGGTACAGGAATGGATGAAGGGGGAATGAGACTCCGCCCTCCTTAATAGCCAGGATGGAAATGTGTATGTGGTTCGGCCCAAAGTCAAATCGTCGGCTTGCGCTAAGGAGAATTGAATGCCATCCGGAATGTTGTATTTCTCTTGGAATACATACACCGGCGTACAAGGGGCGAATAACAATCGATACTTGTTTGAGGGTTGCTTTGGTGCCATCTTCAAAGATCAGCAAACCTAGAAGAGAAAGCCCCATCAATTGGAAGCATAGAAAGGAATCACAACATCTACAAAGGGCTAGTTTGGTACCAGCCCTCCACCACTTCGTCATAGAGCCAAAATCATGAGGATGGATCAAGATATCTGCAAGTGATAGTCTGATATTAGTCCTCGAACAAGTCGGTAGAGGACCGAAGTCATGATGATTAAGGTGATGTGCTCGCCGGAGACTCTGGTGATGTGATTGACATACCACTGTGAGGCCTCGCTGAGAAATTCAAATGCTCAACTGAAAACCCAACCTCAATCCAGAAAATCGAAAAAATAGGCTAAAAATGCATGTACGACAAAAAATGGAAGAAATCAAGTTGGAAACGAAAGGACGAACGACCCTTACCTCGAGAAGGAAGGGACGCAGGTGCTGGAGTGAATCTGAGACTGGGAGTAGCAGCAAATCCGGCAAGAGTTTGGAAGCGCACAGAACTAGAGAGAGAGAGAGAGAGATAAAGAGTGTTGAGGAGCAGCACCTCTTCCCCTTACCTTCGATGCCGTATATATTGGAGAAGGGGAGAGAATTTGAATTTTGAACTGCCCGACCGAACCACGTGACAACGCATACCTTGGCCTAATCATACGGCGATACATGGACAAGCATTAAAAAGACGAGACAACATCTGGGGAATCCAACCGACGCGTGCAAAATGCCACATCAACCGTTAGTTGCAGCCAACCAAGAAATGACACGTGAACATCACTTAATTCGTGTCAGCCGCTTTATGGGAAGCATAACTGACATGTAGGAAACGTCACTCCACCGCCTGTCGCAGCCAACCAGAGGTCGACACGTGAAGAGCCACAAAGCAACGGTTCGCTCTGGTTCAGCCATCAAGAAATATCAATTATTAAAGGGGTCACGTCATTAAAGTTTTCTCGTTGGTTGAAGCAAGATTCAACTCTCATTCAGTCAAAGCCGAAGAAAGGCTGAGGGGCTATTGTTGTGGGACAAAATATAAGAGGGCTGACTGCCACGTCGGAGCCATCACGAGACCAGTCAAACTAGTACTAGGAAGTGTTCTATAGCATAGACGACGGACTGTAAACCACCCGTCGACACCACACAACATAGGCCACCCGGAACATCACAAAGATTGACGAGTAGTGAACCGAAGGACCGTAGTTCAAAGATACTCACTTCGACCCCCAGATATCCGGAGCACTGGGGAGTGCAGAGAAGGCCATGCTCGGGACTTCGACACCGCCGGAAGGAAGACAACAGGTCGGCCTTTAGGCGTGCCATCGACTACAGGAAGCTCGCATTGGGGCATGCAACTTGGGCAGGCCTGCAGTGCACGCCAGCTGCCCGTGGCAGGCTCACACTGCTACACGTTGTCGTGACGCCGCCCAAGCCGCTTGCATGCCAACCACCCGTGTCGGGCTCACTACCCCAGGCTGTCAGACCACCATCGACGCGTATACGGAGCACACACTGTGATGATTATATGTAGAGAGGAGGTTATGAGGAAGAGGTACGAGATTTTCAACCGGTTCGTACTGTGTCAAATTGGTTTCTCTCTACATCTCTATTCTAACTCAGTCATCGGAGGGTCCACTAGTGGCAACGACCGGTAGGCTAACATTCTTGTTTCGTGTAATTAGGTCCGGAGGCTCACCCATCACCTTTGGCTAATTCGGGGGGGCGAAAGACGGACACCCCAATACTAACAATTGAGCCAAGATACTTAAAATGTCCATTTCTTGGAGTGGAATATCATAGGTTTTGTTATTTATCATACATATCCGTTTACTTTTTTTTACTTTTAAGATTTTTCTGATTGTGTGGCATGATGTGTGTTTCCTTGCAGTCAGTTGGTTTTGTCGGTCCTGGGATTGCTCTCATTGGTCTAACTACGGCAAAGTGTCCATCTATAGCATCTGCATGGCTTACTTTAGCTGTTGGGCTAAAATCATTTAGTCATTGTGGGTTTCTTGTAAACCTTCAGGTCAGTGTACTCAGAAAATCCTTTAGAAATTAAGGACATCACAAAATAATTTTTTTTCTCACCTCTGACCTTCTGTTTGTGCTTTTGTCTAACCAGGAGATCGCTCCACAGTATTCTGGTGTTCTCCATGGTATGTTTCCTTCTATGATCTATATCTCATGAACGCGATTTGACTCAATAAATAACAAGTAATTGTTTATGGGTACTGTAATTCCTAGAGGTGCATGAAAATTAAGGGGATGTGCTTTCAATTCCCCTATAGAAGGCAATCAAATCAATGATTCATTTTGTATTTGTCAAACACTAGACTTTTTTATGGCCTAAACATATCCACTCTGAGCTCATTGTAGGTATGTCAAATACTGTTGGGACACTTGCTGCTATTGTGGGTACCGTTGGAGCTGGTTTCTTCGTCGAATTAGTGGGTTCTTTCCAGGGATTTTTATTGCTGACATCATTTTTGTATTTCTGCGCTGCTCTCTTTTGGAACTCTTTTTCTACCGGGGAGAGAGTCAATTTTGACGGAACTGATTAGATCATCGAAAGGTGGGTTATTGTTTCTATTTGGTACGTCATAAATCCCATGGCACTATTTGCGGCAAGAGAAATATTAATAGTAAAACTTGTATTGTATGCATTTGTAATTTCTGATGTTATTGCAATTAACTTAAAATGTTGAGCTTTAGTTACGCTGCTACAACTAATTAACTAGATCCAGAACTGGCAGAATGTAATTTTCCATTTAATGGGACCTTTTTATGCAGGCAATGCAAAGACTCAAAGAAGATGCCTTAGGGAAAGGAAACCAAGACTTTGAAGGAATGTGGTCAGGTAAATGGGGGAATTCAGAGAATAACCTTTCTTCGGTGTACTTCCGCTTCCCCCTATTCTTGAAACATTTTTTTATTGCCAGAGAGGTTCATAGTTACAGGTTTGGAATTGAAGACTGATAAAGAAGAGGTACCCTTCTGCTTGCTTGAGTCATTACTCTGTAGTTCATAAAATGTAGTCTTAATCTGGGCAGCATTCATGATACCATTTTAGCTTGGAGTTTGTCAGATGTGCATGGTCAGATGCCCAGAATTTATACCCAGAATGCATCCAGAAAGTGTAATGGATGGCCTCAATTAAACTGACCTCACACACTTAGTTTAATCCAGGCCATCCATTACAGTTTCTGGGTGAATTTCTGGGTAGAAATTCTGGGTATGTAGTCCAACTGTAAATTTTGTAGTCAAGTCTGCTGGGTTCAAGTCTTGATTACAACATAAGGCAAAATAGAAGAAAGAAATTTTTTA